>PVIY010037685.1:0-24467 GCA_004026745.1 Myrmecophaga tridactyla | reverse complement strand
AAAATGTAGAGCTGTGTTCCAGTAGCCATGTTTCTTGATGATGATTGAACAATGATATAGCTTTCACAATGAGACTCTGTGAATGTGAAAACCCTGTGTCTGATGCTCCTTTCAGCTACTATATCAACAAAAGAGTAGAACATATGGAATAAAAATAAATAATGGGGGAACAAATGTTAAAATAAATTTAGTTTGAAATGCTAATGATAAGTGAAAGCAAGGGGTAAGGGGTATGGTATGTATAATCCTTTTTTCTCTATTATCATTTTATTTCTTTTTCTGATGTCCTTTTATTTCTTTTTCTAAATCGATGCAAATGTTCTAAGAAATGATGAATATGCAACTATGTGATAATATTAAGAATTACTGATTGTATATGTAGAATGGAATGATATCTTAATGTTCTTTTGTTAAGTTTTTTAATTAATAAAAAAGTTTAAAAAAAAGAACCTAAAAATTCAATGCTGACAATATAAAGACAATTTAGATTATTTCATGTGCACAAAATAAAGCATTAAAAGAGATGTGAACTGCATTGTTGTTTGGAATAGAGAAGACTCAAAAGGAACAAAATGATCCTTTATTTAAGTACATGAACTCACCATAAGCATTTTACTGCTGAGTGAAAAAAGCATTTAATCACAAAATAACAGATTTCATAAATCAACAATGGTAAATTATAAATCTACATCACTGGGAAATACATACTTAATTTATGTACCTGAGTGCATAAGAGTAAATGCATTAAAAAAATGGAAATACTCAGGAATTTCATCAAAATCAATAGTGATTCCTATAGATGGGAATGGATCAGGTTTGAATTAATGGAAATATAGTTTATCTATAATATCACAAAAATTTGTTAAAAGTGGGATGAGGATATGGTGTTTTTTATGCCATTGTGTGTATATAGGTTTTGTTTTATAAATATTTTGACAAGTGATAGTTTGTGATTTAGTGACTATACTTAGATTCAATAATTGTGTCTAAATAGAACTTTGCTTTCTTCAAGGTAACTTTCCTAAGTAGTGTATTCATATCCTAAAAGTATAAAATATCTCTTGGAAAATTCTGTTTGAATTTCAAATTAAAAGCTTTGTGGTAAGTTTTGAAATCATGAAATGTTGTAGGCTTGATTTTATATCCCAATGAAAGACATTTTTCAATCTTAATCTGCATTCCTTTGAGTCTTTCTCAAGAAAATGGGACATTTAGAGTACATTATTTTTAGTTCAGGTATGGCCCAACAGACTCAAAGTGGGTCACAATCCATAGCTTTGGAGTCAGCAGAAGAAATTTGGATGCAGTTAGGAAAAACCACAGGGATTTGGCAGAAGGTCAGTAGAAACCAGAAAAGTAAGCACAAGGAGAAAGAAATCACCATGCAGCAATGCAAATGAAGGAAAACTTTGAATTGTAAGCAAGCCGCTAACAGAATGCCATAGACTTTGGGGAGACAGCATTGCCTTGCCAATGCCTTGAAGAATTCTAGCTTCTGCAATCATGAGCCAAAATATTCTTGTTTTTTTAAGCCAGCCATTTTGTCGTATTTGTCATAGCTGTCTGACAGCATATGCGATACCTTCAACTTTGATCTTCTTCAATACTGACTTCACTATTCAAGGAAACCTGCAATGTCTTATGAATTTAAGGGATTGGCTTCTACATTTCTGAAAAAAATGGCTGCTGGGGTATTGAGAGGTATTGCTTTCAATCTGTAGATCCCTTTAAGAGGTTGACATCCTAAAAGTATGAATTCTTTCTATCCATGAAAGTGGGCCATATTACCATTTATGTAGGTCTTCTTTAATTTCTTTTAGCAGTGTTTTGTAGTTTTTAGTGTACAAGTCCTTCATCAGACATGAAACTAATTCTATCTTCTAGGCTCTTTTGCAGAATAATGAGATAATTTTGTCACAATAGTTAGCATAATTCTGGGTACAGTTAGAGATGAAAATGTTAGCACACTCCACATTCAACTTTAAAGAATCACAACTGCAAGGAAAAAATTCTGACAGGTTTGTAACAATATAAGGAAGATAAGTATAAGCTGGAAAGGGAAGGAACAGCTAATAGAGCAAAATAATAATCAAAGCAAGTAGATGTCACAGTGATAGGATAGGACTAGTTTCTTTGGCAGAAGTAAAAACACATGATTAGGGAAGGACGGCTCAGTGTTACTGAATAATACTTTAGAAGGAACAGTATTGATCTTTTACTCTGTTTTGGTAGCTGGAGCAGAGAGGTGTGATAGAAATTGATTAGGAAAATACCAGGGTTCTGGAAGTGTTTTCCACAGATATCAATGTACCCAAGAATGATGATAAGTACAGGTAGGTGGTAACTCTTGCTCAACAACTTCTTAAACCATCCCACTCATCATTGGAAAAACCATGTCTACATAATGCAATAGACATATAACATCTATCTCTATATTTATTGTATTAATAGCATCATCAAATAATTCTAAGACACTCAGTTTTCCAGTGACCTCATATATTTGAAATTTGTGAAAAAGTGACATGAAAAACAATTAAGATCTGGAAATTTTCAGCATTTTTTAAGAAAAATTAACTAATTTGAAAATTAAAGATCTGACAAAGAGTAAATCTTTAACAGCAAAACAAATTTACCATCAATTCAGACAATTATGAAGCAAATAATGTCAAGAAGTGTGGCAGTTAAGTTCGAACTAGAATCTGTCAAGTTTATACATTAAGTTAGTTATAATAAGTAATTCATGACAGACTAGCCATATTCCAGAAATAACTTTAATAGGGGAAAATAATAGAAATAAGAGAATAAAGGAAGGATAAGCCCAGAAAGCAAAATTAGTGTCTCTTGCCATAATGACATAATTATATTTTAACTGAGGAAAATTGTATTTCCCAATCATCTAACTACTTATTCAGATGAAGTTATAAAGGATTTCTGGGTAACCATTAAGATAAACATAAATAATTGTGCTGAAAGATACAGTACACTGGGACCTTGCTAATGATACGTAAAAAAATACACCATAACCATGCATTTCATATAAGGTAGAATCAGTTCAAAAGGATTTGTTTTTAATGCTAAAATAATTGATGGGCTAGATCTTTAATTTTTGTGTGTGTGTGTGTGGGGGATGCATAGTGTGGGAATCGAATCCAGGTCTCCTGCATGGATGGCAAGCATTCTGTCATTGAACCACCCATGCACCTTTTACATCTTTACATAACACTCCTTAAAATAATCCTGTGTATAAGACTTTGATAACAATAAGTTCCTTGTACTATTCAGTGTTTCAATACATGTTTTTTATATTCACTTTTAAATCAAGAAATTCAACAAAATCTAATTAAAAATTCTTGTCCAAAACATCTGGGTGGGCCATGATGGCTCAACAGGCAGAGTTCTCACCTGCCATGCCAGAGACCTGGGTTCGATTCCCAGTGCCTGCCCATGCAAAAAACAAACAAAACAAAACAAAACAAAACATCTATATTGCAGCTCTTTAGAAAGGCTCAAAAATTAGAAATAATTTAGATTATTTCTAAATCAATGATTTAGAATTGATTAGCCATCCTAGCTCTTAGAAGTGGAATGATTATGTGAAGATGAGCCTAGTATAGGAACTTGAGCAATTAAAGGCCAAATGATCAGATATGCTACAGTATCTGAGTTTGTATATTCCTTAGATAATCATTTTACCTATTTCATATCTTAAAAAATTCAACAGCAAATGGCTATCTTCTAAATGCCCGAGAGAATTTAACCAAAACATTTATCTTCACCTCAAACATGTTGATAAGCATCCTTATTTTAAAATAAATAATTAGTAAAAATAAATGGCACCTTTTAATTTGTGGCATTCTTTGCTAAAGTGCCAAGTACTAGTACTACATTTTATATATATATTTTAAAACATTTTTTATTAATTAAAAAAATTAACAAACAAAACATTAAGATATCATTCCATTCTACAAATACAACCAATAATTCTTAATATCATCACATAGTTGTATATTTATCATTTTTTAGACATTTTATATATTTTATGAAAAACGTGGAAGATCAACCAGTCCTCCCTTTGAATTTAGATTTTTTCCAAATGCACTTCTTACTTAGTTTTAAAACTGCATAAACATTCATCCTATAATCCTTGTTATGACTGAAATAAATAATTCATCTATTTTCTAAGCACTGAATTGAGTATAACAAAACACTTACCTGCATTCATTATCCATAATTGTAATTATCACAAGCATTACAGTTTTATGTTTGTAAATGCAAAATACTTTCTAATTCCATTGAAAACAGAGAGTATAATCCAACACTGAGGACAAAATAATTTGATTAAAACTATAGCTATTAAGAAAAGGCTAGAAATATGAATTAGATTAAAAGAATAAATTGTATTCCAAACTTAGAATGTTGCATGTCAAAGTTAACATGTTCAAATAATTCTTCCTGGTACAGAATAACACAAAAAGTATACCCAAATAGTAGATAAAAGATCCAAAAACAATGTAAAAAATTCCCACCTGACCACTTGTTTCCTATTCCCTGAAATAAAGCTAGATTGGAGGATTTCTAATCTTCCTTTCAGTTCTTTTTCCTCATCTTTTTGATTTATGGAATCAAATACCAGTTGTTTTTTGCTTTACAGCGGTATGGTTTCAGTTCATTTTCTTTGACCACTAAGTAAAGATACAGTTTTATTTAAAAGAACTCAGCAAAGAAATTACCTCCTGCAAATCTATGAAGTTTAATCTAGATTCTCCTTTGGTAGCTATTATGAGTTGAATAGTGTTGATATGACTGCCAGTACCTGTATATGGCCTTATTTGATAAAAAAAAAGTCTTTGCAGATATAATTATATAAAGGATCACAAAATAAGATTATCTTGCATTAGAGTGGACACAAACTCAAGGAAACTATTTTCTTACAAGAGAGAGAAGAGACATAGTGTCCCTGTCTCACCCCCAGTGACAGGGACACTGAACATCCTTTGTTCTGGAAGTTCACCTTCCCCTGCCATCCCTGTTCCCACTGCTTCCTTATTTAGCTATGGGTAATCTGGGCACTGGATTGTTCCACAGTTGTAAATTCCTCCCTTCCTACCCATCTCATCTCTTGACATTCATTGTCTTCCTACCATGACACAGTCACCTCTCAGTGGGCTGGAGACAGGCAGAGAGAAGAAACTCCCAGTTGCTAACAGTGTAGCCCATTTCAGAGTGAGAGGTTATAGGCTTGTGGATGGTGATGTTTTCTGTGCCCCTTCCTTTACTTATCAGCTCTTTCTGTTACTGAGAAATTGGGAGGGGGTTGTAGAGATAGGCAGAATGGTACACATAGGCTGCCTTCACTCTCACCTGGGGTGTGATGAGTTTAGTTTTCATTTTACACTTCTGTGTTTTGATATACAATGACCTTGCCCCTATTCATCAGCCACTTCACATCTCTTCCCAGACTAGGCTCACTGACAGATGCAGCCCTTGTGACTGAGAAAAGGGCCACAGCAACATCAGCTTTAAGTACCTTACATCACAACCCTGAATTCCTGTTCAGTCACTTATGACCTTTGCACTTTGGAGCAGCCCAGATGCTTCAAGGGTTCCAGGATGACATGATTTCAAAAGGACTTTGGGACTACTGCTACACACTAAGGTGGTCCCTTCCCACCCAGCATCCTCCTGCACTAATTCATCTAGAGATCAAACACATATTAAAATGAACATTAGAAAGAGGGAAACATGGGTTTTTTAGGACTCTGTTATGACCTTTAATTTGAGAGAAATGGGAAGGAAATGGAGGGTTTTCACTGAGAGCTGATATGATTAATTTTAAATTTTAACAGGGTAACTGATTTCTGAGGAAGCATGTAGGGAGGACAGAGGCAGATGTAGGTAAACACTAGAGAATATTGCCATAATCTAGGTGAGTGGTTATGGTTGGTCAGACCAGAGATATGGAAGCAAAGGTGGGAAGGGAAGTATGTACTTATGGCTGGCAGCTTACCCCTGCTAAACTAACATTTGTCTGATTTTTGACAGACATCCAGGAGGACGCTTACTGCCTCCTGGACTCACTGTGGCTGAATAAACTCCCCCCCACCATACACCTCTTCTCCAAAGCCTTCTCTTCCAGCTAATACTGAAAGATTCTCCATCTTCCTGTGTAGAAATATATCATTTAATTTAACAAACATGGAAGTAATGGTGAACTAACACAGGGAAGTGATGGGTCTTAGTTACAGACAACAGAAACTAAATCAGGTTGACTTCAACAGGAAAAGAATGTATAATAATGATATTGGGTATATGGAATGATTGCAAGAAGGATGGAGAACCAGATTGTATGAAATACATCTAGGATTAAGCCCACAACCATATGGGACAACTCATCTAGTGAGGACTTCTGTACCCCCACTTCTGTAAAAGACTGAATCATGTCCTCCACAATGACATGCTCAAGACCCAACCCCTTGTCTGGTGAGGTGAACTTGCTTGTAAATAGGACGTTAGAAGATATTATTCAGTTAAGGCCAAACTATATGAAGGTGGGCCTTTATATCAACAAAGGAAATGTGGGCATGGTAGTAATGAGTTGGAGACAGAAGGAAACAGATTACCATGAGACAAAGGCATTGCTGGCAAAATACCACCAAAGAGCTATAGACTTTGGAGAAAAGTCTGCTGGTAACTTGAGTTTAGACTTCTACCCACCAAAAGTATGAGAGATTGTTGGTTAAGCCAACCAATATGGGATATTTGCTATGTAAGACTTAGTAAACTAAGACAGCCACCAAGCAAATGACTTTACAGCTTACACCACATACACTTGTATACTGGACACTGATTATAACCCTAGGTCCCCTACACGACTACCCTAAGAATTCAATTGGAAGAAATATTCCAAGTCTCTTCTATCTATCTCTCTACCTATCTATATATCTAATCTATCCCTCCATCCATCCACCCATCCACACACACAATATCACTTGCACAATATCACTTGACATCCACACTTGATCCAGCTGAAGAAACCCTTCTAATTTCCAGGTATTCAAAGAAACAAATTACCTGTAGTGTTTCAGTTATTTTGAGATGAGTTTTTGCCACTTGCACAGAAAGGAGTCTGGAATAAAAACTGGAATGAAAAAAAAGGCATTTAGCACTTTTCCATTGCATTTGTTTGGATTATAAACATAGACTGATTTGAGAATATTTTTGCATAATATCAGAAGGAAATAGATCCATAAAACTGAAATGGTCATAGATTAATTTTTATAGCCCTGAAACTCTAAATTTTAAATAATTTAAAATTTTCCTAAGTTTTTAGGGTTTAGCTTTTCCTAGTTTGTGCAGGTGGAACACAACTATGTTTAACAAGAAGAAAGAGGACCTGCTGTATTTTGAAAAATTATTTAAATATTCCATACAAGGCAGGTTCTATTCATTCCTGAAAGGAAGTTGCTTTAACAGATATTTAATGTCAATGTATGAAAGTAAGAGTAGATTTTAAACTCAAGCTATTTATAAAATATAAGGGAGGAGTAATGCAGATTAAATTTGTGATTAAATAATTACAATAATAACATAGAATTAAGGCTCTCCTATGTTTCTTCACCTAGAGCTGATACCTACGCTCATCTTCTACACATATACATGCATGCACACCCTTACATACACAATTTAATTTACTGAGGATTCTAGAAATCTAGCTTAAAGTTAAAAAGTTCATAAAAATTCATATAAGAGTTTTGTGAACTTCTTCCCACTAATCATCAATAAATAATCATGGACAATTACACTCTACTCCCTCTCATGATTCCACTGAAATGATCATAAAGAGATTCATTTAAAAGATTGAAACTCAAGGATAAATAGAATTGATAGGAAGAAATCACAATAAAATTTTGTTAGGTAGAATGCAGATTATCAGGAAAGATGCGATCCATCCCAATGAAGGCATAATACAAGAAATAAGAAGACATGCAATTCCCCACATAGGGATTTCAGCACATGGAAAACACAAGTGGAATTGTTGAGATGAAGGTAAAGGGCAAACTCAAGTTCTGATTGGAGCAAGGGAAAGGAAGGCTTCAGGATCAATTGACATCTCCCCCCAAGGGACATTTTCATCTGTTAGGTGCAGTATGCTCAGCACCTTCGGTCCATACCACTGTTCTGGACCAACACAATTTTACATTTTAGTAGCTTTTAAAATCAGGAGGGAAAAATGAATAGAATAGCAATGAGTATATAATAATGGATTAACCAGGATTACAATAATCTTTACACAAACAAAGTTGCAAAATATTTTTATATTTCTTATGAACGAAAAAGATGACAAAGACTAACATTCCTGGAGCCACAAAAGTCTTAATGCAGCTCCAGGCTACAGGAAACATTAAAAAAGAAACAACGTTAGTGGATAATTTCATTGGAACACATTGAAATGTCACTTAGACTTCCATCAGAATTTAGGGGAATGGATTATTTATAAATATCTAGAAAATAAGCAGATGATAATCAAGAAAATTCATAGTGAAGGGAAAACAAAATTTCTCTAGCAGAAAAGGGAAATAATCCAACTACAATATAAGCTCAGCTTTGAATATACATTGTTAAACTCTGAAATTGATGTAAAATCATGCTGTTTCTAGATTAGGATGATGGAAGAAGGGGATATTTGTCAAGTGGAAATACAGCCAGCTCTTCACCTTCTAAAGTAGGAAGTAAATGTGTAAGAATTAAATGGAAAAAGTAAGAAACACTGTTAGAGGCATGTTATAGAAATATGAAGGTAAATAATAGAGATGAAAGTTGCTGCCTTTGGGGAATGAAAATCAAAGGTGGAGAAGACTAGAACAAGGTGGGGTTTTGCCTTATATAACATATAACATTTTGACTGTTTGAATGAGTCAAAATTCTTATGAATACATACATTAATTCAATGAAATGTAAAATTTTAAATTACTGGGATATTTAATTGAAAATTTTAATTATTTAAATTAAATTTAATTATTTAATTGAATAATTTTCAATTTCTGTTTATACATTAAAATTCTTAAAGATGAGGAACTGCAAAAGTGACTGAACTATACACTAAAACACATGAAAGCCAAGAAACACGTGTCAGCGGAACCTTAAAAAGAAGAGTGAGTAGGCAGTGAGGCCAAAAAAAAAAAAGATGAACAAATACTGCAAATAGAGAAGAATGACTGAAAACAAAGAAAGTAAAAAATGCTAAAACCAATTAAACAGAAGGGCCAGAAGTAAATAGTCAGTAGTTTAGTTGTACTTAATATAGAGAATGAACTATAATGTAATATGAATCCCTTAAGATGGACACTGTGGAAAAGGCTAAACAATAGAATAAATATTATAGTATCTTATTAATAAATATTGTGAACTCTTAAAGTGGCTTTTATTAGATGAAGTTATTAGTAAGTACATTTATTTTTTAAATCCTTGAAAATATTTGAAAATCTATTCCCAGGATTTCTGTACCTTTTTTTGCCTTGTGGCCTTTCTCTTGATTCCCAGATACACCTGGGATTTCCCAAAGATGGCCCGCTGCAGTCTCCAGGGCACATGAACCACAGCCCTGGGAACATGGCTCTCCCACGTGGCCCCCCGGGTAGAGAGGGTTGGCACCTAAACGCATTCACCAGGCCCAACTGCCCAGTGGTCGGGGTCGCCCCGAGCATCGTGAAGAAGCGTTGCACTTAGCTCCAGGTCCTGCCTCCTCATCTGTCCTGGCTGTGGAGGGCAGCTTTTGGCCCTTGCAGGACCCAGGGGCCTCT
The DNA here is from genome assembly GCA_004026745.1 of Myrmecophaga tridactyla. Lineage (NCBI taxonomy): Eukaryota > Metazoa > Chordata > Mammalia > Pilosa > Myrmecophagidae > Myrmecophaga > Myrmecophaga tridactyla. Next base: position 14,667 of record PVIY010037685.1, on the reverse strand, counting down.
GTGGCCTATGGCAGGCAGCTCTGGGGCCCTTGTCAACCCAGCAGCTCACGGGAAACCCTGGCGATCCGAAAAGCACTAGCCATTGGGTGAGATCTCTTATCAGTGCCTGGGCCAGAAGCGTTTCTTCTCCTGCCGGGCAAGGCCACCTCTCACTTGGGAACCTTTGTGGGTTTTCTTTCTCCTCCTCCCACCTTAGTGGAAGCTACGACTCAGGAGCTCCCGCCGGGACCCGCCTCGTAGCCTAGAGGCTGTGGACCAATGGAGCCCGGCAGGTGCTGCTGAAGTCAGCAAAACCGATTCTGGCCTGTAGCAGGGCATACTGGGGAGTTCGAGACCATGGCCACAGCCACATCCAGCTGGAATGGGCACTCTACAAAAACACTGCTGAGTCTCCCCAGGAGCTGTCTTTCCCTGAGGGGATGTGCTGAGGGGACTGCAGAAGGAGGGCGCTGGAGGGCTGGACAGCTGGTGCCTTCTGCACCCTGCACTGCCAGTAGGGCATTGTGCCCTCCAAAAGAGTGAAGCTCCTTCTTGCTGACCCAATACCCAAGTCCAGCCTCTCTCAGGCACCCATAGCTCTGCCATTATCTGAGCATGGCCATGTGGTACCACCCCTAGTTCGGCCCTGTCCCACCTCAGGACATCTGGTTGGACCCTGTCTGCCCTCCCCTGGCCCCATCTACAAGGTCCTCAGAGGCAATAAGACCCAGCTGGCTGTTCCCAAAGATTTCTTGGAGAATTATGATGTGCCCCCCACTGCCCTCCAGGTTCTGTCCAGTGACCGCTACGACTCCCTTCCCCCCTTTATCTACCCTTCCACCTGGGTGACCCTACACTTGACAGAAGATGAAGCTCCCTATGCAAAGCCAACTACAAAAATGAAGCCAGATCTGAATTGGGAGTGGGGCTGGGAACCAGCCACCCCCTCGTACACTGCCCCCTCCAAACTGAAATAGGCATCAGCCCTACTCAATCTGTATGAAGTGCCCAAGTACATGCTGGCCAATGAGGAAGGTAGGGGTGTAGATGAGGGCATCTACGATGTGTGCTTGCTGGGCCCAGAGGCACCTCCTTTTCCAGAGCCCCCAAGAGCCTCAGCCTCCAATGACCTTGACACTGCTTCTGGCCAGAAGCTATCCCCAACCCACAGGCCCTGTGTGCCCTTGGTAGAGAGCCTATCCCACTGCCCTCTGCCTTCCCTGCCTGTCTAGAGGCTTCCGGCCCTTCTTTATCTCCCTCTCTTGTCCCAGACCGGAAGCACATTATCCAGGACTGGCCCCTACCCCCACCCCTGCCTCACCTGCCTGGTTAGGGGACCTCCAAAGTAGAACAGGCTCCAGCGGGTGGGGAAGTGGAGGATGATCCAGAAGGATACAACAATTAGTATGAGGCATCCCGCTGGCTGAGGCTATGACTGCATTCACTTGAAAGGCACAGATAAAGCTCAGAGATCTAGGCCTGTGGATAAAGTCTTCTGAGGGGATCCTGAACTGCTGGAGAGGGAGCTGTTGGAGTAGCAGGAGATCTTGTCCCTATAGGAGTTGCTGGCTGGCCTGCTGAAGATCTTCAGTTCCTGCACTAACACGCTGGATAGTGCCAGAGCCACTACTCTGTACTGCGGGCAGCTGTGGTGACCCTGATGTCCAGCACCTGGGCCAGCCAAGCCCCCATGCTTCTTGCCCCATGGCAAGTGGGTGGTGGTGGCAGCTCACTGCTTGGTGTTTGTTAGGGACTCCTGGGCTGGCTGGCAACATCTGCTCCTCTGTGAGCACAAATCAGGGCTGAAGGCATGGCTCTGCACCAAGCACTGTGCGCCATGGTCCTGGCTGTCAAGGGGGCCACCCTGGGCTACCCATCCAACCCTATGACCCAAGGGATGGCAAAGCATGTGGCCGAGCTGGTGGGGTGGGCCCTGCAATTCACCACCTTGCTGACCAGCCTGGCTCCCTGAGGATGCCTCAGCACAGCTCTGCCCCTTCCCTGCATGCCAGTGACTCTCACCCCCAGCAGGCCCTGAGTGGCTTGGAGCATTGTCATTCAGATACTAGGAGGGGCAGATGTATCTTTCCCCCTTTCTACACCTACTAGTCATTTCAGCCTCTTGGAGAGGTTTCACCTCCCCCTAACCCACAGCTTTTTGTATGATCCATTATGTATAAATTATTTATATTTAATATTATTCCCTCTTTTGTTATGGGCAGAAACCACACCCTCTGAGGTAGAGAGAAACTGGACTCTTCCCTCCTCAACCTGAGGTGGAAGTCCCTGACCACTGCACTAGCCATCTGCCCCCACAAGCATAGACCCAAAGAAGTCAGTTGACAGAAGTCTAGGAACAATGGCACCTCTGTCTTAGCCTGTTTCTTGGCCCCAGAACATCACTGTTAGCTGAGAGTGAAGACAGGACAGGGGCTACTGGGACTGTGAAGGTTTGAGAAAGGCCAGAGGAGATTCTCCATCAAAGGTCAGAGACAGCTGGGCCTCAGGAACTGAGCACACACCTCAATCAACCCTACTGTTAAGAAAAAATCAAAATAAAATCTATTCCCATGTCGCACATTTAACAATTTGGAAAGTCTTTCATGATTATTTTCATACCATACAACTTTCAGCAACATGTTCATACCAAAATGCAGTATACTAATTCACTCATGGCTAAACTGTGTGATTTTTAAAATTAGACAGGAAAGAAAATAGAATAAATACTCTTAGCAAAAACTAAACCAAAGTTAACTCTTTTCTCAAACAAGAAGCTAAATATAAAAATGTATGAAAAAAATAAGATTTATAAAGAGTCCATATCACTTTACAGCAGTAGAAAAAGTACTTTTGTTGACTATCATATAGGGAAGAAGAAAAGAAGCAAATAAAGGTACTAGTGAGCAGTGAGATACAAGCCAACATTTTTCAGGCCACTTAATAAGTCTTCTAAGTAAAGAACTCAAGGCACTTTTAGATCTCCCAGGGACAGCTGTGGATATGGGGGCCAAAGAGAACACTTGTTCAAGTTTGTTAGCTGTTGGAATGCAATATACCAGAAATGGATTGGCTTTTAAAAGGGGGAATTCAGTTAATTGCTAGTTTACAGTTTTGAAGCCGAGATAATGTTCCAATTAAAGATGTCCAATCAAAGGCATCCATGGAAAGATACCTTGGTTCAAGAAGGCTGCTGAAGTTTAGGCTCTATCTTAAGTGAGAAGACACACGGTGAACAGGGTCAGGGTTTCTTTCTCATATGGAAAGGCATGTGGTGAACATGGCATCACCTGCTAGCTTTCTCTCCTGGCTTCCTTTCATGAAGCTCCCTGGGAGATATTTCCCTTCTTCATTTCCAAAGATTACTGGCTGGTGGGCTCTCTCCTTCTCATGGCTACATCATTCTGCTCTCTCAGAATCTCTTACATTCTCCAAAATGTTTCCTGTTTTATAGGATTCCATTAAACTAACCAAGAACCACTTAAAAGGGTGGAGACAGGCCTCCACTTGATTCAGCTTAACAGCCACTCTTGATTGAGTCACATCTCCAGGGAGATGATCTAATTAAAGTGTCAAACACACAGTACTAACTACAGACTAGAAGAAATGGCTGTCTTTACAAAGTGGGATTAGGATTAAAACATAGCTTTTCTAGGGTACATACATCCTTTCAAACCAGCACACCACTCAAATATTGTCCAAGGTATAGAAAACAACTTTACTGAATAAAATTTTTTAAACCAGATAGCCAAAGCAAGCTGCTTATATACCTTCTTTCTAGGGCCACACACTCATATTGAAGGTTCTGGGTACTGGATAAATGGAAAAGTGTTATCCTTTATTGTGTGCTAATTATGGGCCAAGCATGTTAAACTTAATAGTTTAACATATATGTATGGAATGCCTCCTGTTCTAGTTTGCTAGCTGCCAGAATGCAATATACTGGAAATGGAATGGCTTTTAAAAAGTGGAATTTAATAAGTTGCTAGTTTATAGTTCTAAGGCCAAGAAAATGTCCTAGTTGAAACAAGGTCTATAGATATGTCCAATCTAAGGCATTCAGGGAAAGATACCTTGGTTCAAGAAGGCTGGTGAAGTTCAGGGTTTCTGTAGCAAGTGAGAAGGCACATGGCAAACATAGTCAGGGTTTCTCACTCATCTGGAAAGGCATGTGGTGAACACAGCTTCACCTGCGAGCTTTCTTTCCTGGCTTCCTGTTTCATGAAGCTCTCCAGGAGGTGTTTTCCTTCTTCATCTCCAAAGGTCACTGGCTGGTGGACTCTCTGCTTCATGGTGCTGCAGCATTCTCTGCTTTCTCTGACTCTCCCACATTCTCCAAAATGTTTCCTTTTTTTATAAGAGTCCAGTAAACTAATCAAGATCCACCAGAATGGGTGGAGATATGGCTCCATCTAATCCAGTTTAACAACCACTCTTGATTGGATTACATCTTCAGGGTGATGACTTACTTACAGATTCAAGCATACAGTGCTGAATAGGGATTAGAAGAAGTAGCTGGATTTATAAAATGGGATTGGGATTAAAATATGGCTTTTCTAGGGTACATACATCCTTTCAAACCAGCACACCTTCTAAGTGCCAAGCACTGGAACTATAATGTGAACAAAAAAAACCACTATGCCTACCTTCACAGAATTATTGGTCTAATAAGTCATAGAATTAGATCTCACAATGAAAGGGTGAGATGGGGACATCAGGACCATACTGAACAGAGAGGATATAAATGAAAAGTCACTACTTAACCTGCTGGATGTAGTCATTTGAAGGGAGAACTCAGAACTTAAAGGGAAATCTGAGCAACCTGGTATATCTAGGAACAAGCCTAGGACCACCAATGGCAGGTACTGATATCTACAAAGGCTGTTGGTGGTCTTGAGGGCACTATTGGTTGCAGGGATTTCCCTAGGGAACAGGGGAGAAGAAGGGCCACCACACAGAATTAAGACGCAATGGACACAAGAAGTTAGTTAAGTGGGGTTAGGGGACTCAAGCTCATCAGGAGCAAGAGTCCCAAATAAACTGACATCCACATATTTATTGTGCTCTTACATGGGAACTGCTTTAGGGAGTATAACAAAGCAAGATTATTTGTAACATCTTGCAAAGCTACAAAGTTTGGTTTATTACTTATCAGAATTCTTTCTGTACAGCTCTCTTTGGGCTCCAGACCCAGTATCTTTGAGAGAAGTGTGAGCGTTGACTAACCTGCCTGAAACTGCAGAGGCAGAACTTTCTCACAGTAAGGCTGGATTAGATAAGATGCATACAGGCTGGACCTCATTTCACAGGAGACTAAGAGGCCGTGTCTCCAAGGTTATTCTGATGTGGCTCTGCAAACAGTCAGAGGCCTGCTTCTGGGCCCCAGCAATTGGTCAGCAAGGTTGAAAGAGCTAGAGACAGGCAGGAGACAGGAGAAAGAGCTACAGGCAAAACAAAGGAGAACAAGGACAAGCTTGAACTAGTTTGTTTCAGTTTGCTAAGGCTGCTGGAATGCAATATGTCTGAAATGGATTGGCTTTGACAAGGGGATTTATTGGGTTGCTGTGCTTGTTTAAAATGATGTATGTAACCTAGAAAAGCCATATTTTAATTATAATCCCATTTTGTAAATGTAGTCATTTCTTCTAATCCCTATTTGATATTGTATGTTTGAAACTGTGATCTCCCTGGAGATGTGATTTAACCAAGAGTGGTGGATTATGTGGAGGCATGTCTCCATCCATTTGGGTGGGTCTTGATTAGTTTACTGCAATCCTATAAAAGAAAATGACAAAAGGGAAATCCAGGAGATTCAGAGAGAAAGGAGCGAATGACATAGCCATGAGAAGCATAAAGTCCATTAACAAGTGACCTTTGGAGATGAAGAAAGAAAATGCCTCCCAGGGAGCTTCACGAAACAGGAAGCCAGGATAGAAACCTGGCAGATGATGCAGTGTTCACCATGTGCCCTTCCAGCTGAGAGAGAGAAGCCCTGACCATGTTTGCCATGTGCCTCTTCACTTGAGAGAGAAACTCTGAACTTCATCACCCTTCTTGAACCAAGGTATCTTCCCATGGATGCCTTTGATTTGACATTTCTATAGACTTACTTTAATTGGGGTATTATATGGGCCTTAGAACTGTAAACTAGCAATTTATTAAATTCCCCTTTGTAAAAACCATTCTGTTTCTGGTATATTGCATTCGGCCAGCTAGCAAACTAGAACACTTGCAAATTTACAGTTTTAAGGCCATGAAAATGCCCCAATTAAGGAAACAGCAGGGTGATATCTGGACTCTGAAGTAAGGCTGCCAGCATCTGGGACACTTCTGTCAGCTGGGAAGGCACATGGTGGCCCTTTGCACCTGGGATCTGTTGCTCTCAGCTTTTCATTCCAATGGCCTTATCTCTAAGCGCCTGTGGGTCCTTCTTATCTTCTCCATGGCAAATTCTGTATCTCTTATCTTAGAATCTCCAGGGACATTTTCTCTCTGTAGGCATCTGTGTCTGAGCTTTCTCCAAAAATTTCCCCTCTTAAAGAACTCCAGTAAGCTGATTGAATGGGTGGAGTCACATCCCCAGGGGAACACCCTAACCAAAATGTCCCACTCAAGTTTAGTTCTGCCCCATCAAGATTAGATTAAAAGAGCATAGACTTTTCTCAGCTACATAACATTATGAAAACAGTACATTCCACATTCTGGAAACCAAAAAAACATTTTGTTTCCAAATGCAAAATACATTCATTCCATCAAAATATCACAGAAACCTTAAATAATTTCAAAGACAGTACAAATACAAATAGAAATTAAAAAACTGTACCAACTCCCATCAAAATCAATTACAGGTATAGTCTGTCCTAAGGCAAAATTATTCTCTGGCTGTGGACCTGTGAAATGCAGAACAAGTTATGTGCTTCCAATGTAGAAAGGAAGGACAATCATAGAATAAATGTTCTATTTTCTATAGGGAAGAATTGGAAGGAAAAAAGGGGTCAAATTTCCAAATAGTACCAAAAACTGCAGGGAAAACTCCATTAGTTTTCAATGTCTTTGAATCTTTGACAGAATGATATTTTATTTTCAGGGCTTGAGAAAATGGCAGTCCCGCCCTTTCCAAAGGTTTATGCAGCAGTTCTGTTCACTACAAACACTGGGGTGCAACATTGGGGCGCATTGGGTGACACCTGGACTCTCTGCCATCTCTGGGGCACAAATCCATCCCTTCAGAACAGTGGGGGGTGGGTGTTGCCAGGCTCTCCTCACTTACTGATGAATGTGTTCTATGATCTCTGAACCCTGAGGTGGCAACATTCTTCCACAAGGAGGTAAAAGGCCTGCCCTCTGCCAAAGGGACAAAATCTCACTGTCCATGCAAGGGTGGGGCCACACTTCTGATACAAGATTTCCTGACCCAGACCTTAGCTTACATGTTTCTGCCATTGAAGTAATTTTTCCTTCAATTTGTCCCTTTTTTGTTACTTCTTAGTTTTGACTGGCAATCATTCCATTCATACAGCAAAAAATTGTTCACTTGCTATGCAGCATACAGGGATCACAACCACCAGATATAGGGCTTTCTGCAAATCTTTTCTGGTAACTTCATTTCCAATTCTGGCTTTTCCTGAAATGATTTACTGTTTCCATATTTTTTGAAATCCTCACATGGGGTACTATTCTCTAGGATCTCACTTTCTGGAAGCCCAGAATATTCTAGACCATCAATTTCAGTTGTTTTTTTTGGCACTCAAGAGTCCAGATCTCAACTTATTCCTTTCCTGTCACATTTTATTGTAAGCTGCAAAGAGAAGCCATGCTGATTTTTCCATATTTAGTTTGGAAATTTCTCCAAATAGATATTACAGCTTGTCTCTTTCAAATTCTTGCATTCATCCAGCACCAGGACTCGATTTTGTCAAATCATCTGCACATTAGAAAAAGGATTGTCTTCTATTTTTGTTTGCTACAGCTGCCAAAATACAAAATACCAGAGATAGATTAAATTTTATTAAGGAAATTTATTTAGTTACAAATTCACAGTACCTCAGAGGAAAGGCAGGTAGCTTTCCTCTGAGTTTCTCTGTCACACAGGAATGCACACTGAAATGTCTGCTGGCATTCTCTCCTGAATTTTGGGTCCCACTGGCTTACCCTGGAGCATCACCATTCTGCATCTCCAAAAGTCTGAGTGTGAGCTACACTGAGCTCCTCTTTTCTGATTCTGCCTTTTAAGCCTCACTCATTGTGGAGGGCACTCTTCTTAGCAAACCACAGATGTAATCAGCCATATATGAAATTCACAGACTGATGATTAAAGTCCACAGCCACAGAACTGGGCACCATCACCTGAACAAACTGACACTTGAACTTTACTTCAGTCTACTCCTTGTCAACTTGGCAGCTATATACAGCACCTTAAACCATGCTTAATCTCTAAATAGAAAACAATAATAGACATATTTTTTCCTAACAATGATCATCTTTCCTGAACACAATGCACTGAATCTTTACAAAATACATTCATTTTATCACAATATCACAAAAGCCTTAAATCATTTCCATGATAATACAAATACAATATTAACATAAAAACAATACAAAATCTTATCAAATTCAGTTACAGGCATGGTCTGTCCTAAAACTGCATCATCTTCTGGCTGTGGATCTGTGAACTAAGTGCAACTTCTCATCTTCTGACATGCAAAAAAAGGAACAGTCACAGGATAAATGGTCCCATTGCCATGGGGAAAAATTGAAAGAAATATCACAAGACCTAAAATATTCTGAAAACCTGAAGAGCAAACTCCATTAGTTTTCAAAGTCTGAGAGTCATTCATCCTCAGAGCTTTTGAAAATGCAAGTGTTACCTTTTCCAGGGGCCTATACAGTAGCTCTGTTCTCCAAAAACCCTGTCATGAGAGTTGCAATATTGGGAAACATTGGGGAGACCACATTTTATGGCCCCTCCCTCATCAAGCATCTAGGTGGCACCTAATGACTCCATGCTCTCTTAAACATGGATCACCAGAACTCTTTCTGAACATTGAGGTGGAAGGCTTGCCTTCTGCCTCTAGTGCAAACTCACACCCTCCACATATACAGGTGGATCCACTCTCATGACCTGAGTTTTCTTGGCTTCAGACATTAGCTTCCATGGTTCTGCTTCTGAAGATGTTCTTCCCTCAACCTGTCACCTTTCTGTCCCTTTTAGTCCAGACTGGCAATGGATCTGTTTATATACAGGTCTCAGAAATAATTTGTTGGTTTGACATGCAGCATACAGGGATTGAAGCCATCAGACAGTATTACCATACACAAATCACTTCTGGATAACTCCATCTCTAATCCTCATTTAATGACTTACTGGTTACATGTTTGGTTAAAATCTCACATGTGACACTAATCTCTGGCATCTTCACTTCTGGAAGCCCTGAATATTCCAGACCATCAATTTCTGGTTTATTTGCACCCAAAATTTCAATCTGCAGCTTAGTCCTTTCCTGTCACATTTTACTATAAGCTGCAAGGAGAGAGCATGCTGCATCCTCCATATGTAGCTTGGAAATTCCCCCAGCCAAGTATCCCAGATCATCATATTCAATTTCTCCCTTCCATGGAACACCAAGAATCAATTTTGCCAAACTATCTGTCACTTCAAAAAAAAAGCTCACCTTTCTTCCAATCTGCAACAACACATTCCTCCATGGCTTCAATGGAAGTTTCTTTAGAGTACATATTTCCATCAACACCCTCTTTAAAGCATTGTAGCTTTCTATATCAAGTGCCTCACATTCTTCCTGAATCCTCCCTTCATCCATTTAAAAAGCCATTCCAACATATTTGGTATTTGCAAATGCAGCAGCACCTAATGCCACTGGTATAATAAATCTGTTTTAGTTTGCTAAAAATGCTGGAAAGCAACACACCAGAGATGGGTTAGCTTTTAATAAGGGGATTTCTTTACTTACAAAATTGCAGTTCCTCAGAGGAAAAGTAGCTTGTTATCATCTGAGTTTCTCTGTCACATAGGAAAGCACACAGTGACATCTGCTGGCATCCTCTCCTGTACTATGTTCCAATGTCTTTCCTAGGGGCTTGTCTTCTCTGCATCTCCAAATGTCTGGCTCTGAGCTGCACTGAGATCCTCTCTTTCTACTTCTCCTTTTAAGTCTCACTCATTGTGGAAGGCAGTAGCCTTAGCCATACACAGATGTAAACAGCCATAAAAGAAATTCATATTCTAATTATTTAAGTCCACAGCCACTGAACTGGGCACCATCACCTTTGAAGAGTGACAACTTAACCTAACTACTCCATCTTCCTTCCAGTTTAGAATGACACATTCCTCATTTCTGTCTAAGGCCTCTTTTGAAGAACCTTTTGTTTCCATAGTTCTACTAACAGTCTCTTCAAAGAAAACTGAGCTTTCCCTTTATCAAGCATCTCACAATTCTTCCTGAATCTTCCACTCATCCCTCAATAAAGCTGTACCAGCATGTTTGGCATTTGCAAATTGCAACACCGCACTTCTCTGTTGCCAAAATCTGTTTTGGTTTACTAAAGTTGCCAGAATGCAGTATGTCAGAAATGGATTGACTTTTATAAGGAGATTTATTAGACTACAAATTACAAATATAAGGCCATGAAAATGCCCAAATTAAGGCATCAACCTGATGATACCTGGACTCTGAAGAAAGGACACTGTCACCTGGGACACATCTGTCATCTGGGAAAGCATGTAACCCATGTATGCTGGTCCTTTGCTACTGGGTTTTGTAACTCTTAGCTTCTGATTCCACTGGCCTTCTCTCTGAAATTCTGTGAGTCCTTCTTAGCTTTGCTGATGCAAACTCTGGAGCTCTTAGCTGAGAATCTCCTGGGGAATTTTCTTTGTGCAAGCTGCTGTGTCTGAGCTTTCCCCAAATGTTTCCCTCTTAAAGGACTACAATAAGTTGAGTAATACCTACCTTGAATGGGTGGGCTCACATTTCCAGGGAAATAACCTAATGAAAATTCCCAAACAATAATAGTTCTACTCCCAGAATTTTGAAATAAAAGAACATAGACTTTCTTGCCTGCCATTCCAGAGTCCCAAGTTCAATTCCTGCTGACATCCCATGCAAAAAAAAAAAAGCTTTTCTAGGGTACATAGTAGTTTCAAACATGCACACTATCTAAATGCTTGCTGATTTTATTAAATTTTCTAAGAACAAAAACTTTTGGAGTTGTTGGTTTCATGTGTTGTTTTATTATTCTTTATTATTTTACTCTCTGCCATAATATAACATATTTCACTCCTTCTGTTTACTTGGAGTTTAATTTGTTCTTCTTTTTGTAGTCCTTCCAAGTGTGAGGGTAGACCCCTGATTGGAGACCTTCACTTTTCAATGTAATCGTTAGAATTATACTTTCACTTTGAGCTGCAACTTTACATCCCATAAATTTTGGCATGTATTGGTTTTGCCTTCATTTGCTTCAAGATATTTACTTATCCTCTTGTGATTCTTGCTTGACATATTGTGAATGTGAAGTAAGCATACGTTGTTTTATTCCCACATGTTCATGGCTTTTACAGTTCTCCATTTGTTATCAATTTTTAGCTTCACTTCATTGTAGTTGAAGTATTATTGTATGATTTCTTAATTTAAAACTGATTGAGACTTCTTCATGATCTAAATTTTCCTGGAGAATAAAACAGTCCACACGCAGAAAAGAATCATGTATATTCTGCTAGCAAGATAAAACTTCTAGAAGAAAATGCAGGGAAACATCTTCGAGACTTAGTAATAGGAAGTAGCTTCCAAAAACTTACACCCAAAGTACAAGCAACAAAAGAAAAACTAGATAAATGGGAACGCCTCAAAATCAAATGCCTCTGTACCTCAAGAGACTTTGTCAAAAGATGAAGAGACAGCTAACATAATGGGAGAAGATATTTGGTAATAAAATATTGGACAAAGTTTTGGTATTGAAAACATACAACTCAAAAACAAAAGAACAGGGCGGCTGCCATGGCTCAGCAGGCAGAACTCCGACCTGCCGTGCTGGAGGTCTGGAGTTCGATCCCTGGTGCCTCCTGCCCATATGCAAATTAAAAAAAAAAAGAACAAACAACCCAAATATGAAATGGGCTAAAGATATGAGTATGTATTTTTCTGAAGAACAAATACAGATGGCTCAAAAGCACATAAAGAGATGTTCATTTTCATTGGCTATAAGGGAAATGCAGATGAAGACTACAATGAGATAACAACTCACACCTATAAGAATGGCTGCTATTAAACAAATAGGAAAGTATAGATGTTGCAGAGGATGTGGAGGAATTAGGACATTTATGCACTGCTGGTGAGAATGTATAATGGTACAGCCACTATGGAAGACTATTTAGCAGTTCCACAAGAAACTAAATGTTGAATTGCCTTATGGCTTAGCAATAGCACTAGTTGGTATATACCCCAAAGAGTTGAAAGCAATGACACAAACAGACATTTTCACACCGATGTTCGTAGCAGCATTATTCACAATCATCAAAATATGGAAACAGATCTAATGCCCATCAGCAGACAAGTGGAACTTGCCATGCAGAAGACCCGGTTTTGATTCTTGGCCCATGTACCTCCCCAAAACAAACAAAAAAGGAAAGAAAGAAAAACAAACAAACAAACAAAATTCAAGAAATGGTGCTGCAATAATGGGATACTCATACGGAAAAAGAATGAAATGTGACCTCTGCTATACAGCATACCAAAAAAAAAAAAAACAGTCAAGTGAATTAACAAAAAGTAGTATGTCCATATGATGTAATATTTTGCAGCAAGAAGATGAAATGACATCCTGAAGTACGTGACAAGATGGATGAACCTTGAGGACATAATGCTGAGTGAAAAAGCCAGAAAAAAAAAGATAGATATTGTATGATTCCACTTTTATGGCCAAAGTAAAGATAAAATCAGGGGCTTATAATACAGAATATAAGGGACTTAGAGATTCATAGAAGCTAGAGATGGTTGAACAGTTAGTTAATGAAGTTGAACTCCTATGTGAGGGAATAGATAGAAGGGAAGGCATTTCTCTAGTGGGTCTATAAGTAATATTACCATATTGAAGATGAACAATTTTGAAAGGGGCTGTATAGACCTATGTGTCCCATGTAATAACACTAGAGATATAAATTAGTTCTTGCAAGAACTACTTGAAAGGTATGATTCACGTACAAAGAATATTTAAGTGCAGGATACAGGGGCATAACTGCTATTGCATGCTATGGGCTATGTTTAATAGGAAAACATCAGTGTTACCACAGCAACTGCAGAAGTAAAGAAGGAGGGAGGGGCAAAAGTTTAGAGGAGGTTTAGATTTCCTATTTGGTGAGGGTGATTTTGTTCTTTTTTATTTGGACAGTGAAATTTATTTTTAACATTGAACTGAACATGCTATCATATTTAAGCTGAAGGAATTACATTACAACAAAATCAAGTGCAATATTGTTCAGTTTTTAAAATGCAACATTACTTAATGTACTTTTTTAATATTATGATTATTCCATTCTACATATATAATCAGTAATTCATAATATCACATAGTTGCATATTCATCAATTATGATTATTTCTTAGAACATTTGCATCAATTCAGAAAAAGAAATAAAAAGACAACAGAAAAAATTCATACATACCATTCCCCCACCCCCCTCATTGATCACCAGCATTTCAATCTAAATTTATTTTAACATTTGTTCCCCCTATTATTCATTTTTAATCTGTATGTTTTACTCATCTGTTGAAAGGTAGATAATAGGAGCCATCAGACACAGGGTTTTCATAATCACACAGTCACATTGCAAAGGCTTTATCATTATACAGTCATCTTCAAGAAACATGGCTACTGGAACACAGCTCTACATTTTCAGGCCTCTATTACATCTTGACTAACAAGGTGATATCTATTTAATGCATAAGAATAACCTCCAGTATAACCTCTCAACTCTGTTTGGAATCTCTCAGCCATTGACACTTTATTTTGTCTCCTTTCACTCTTCCCCCTTTTGGTCGAGAAGGTTTTCTCAATCCCTTGATGCTGAGTCTCAGCTCATTCTAGGATTTTAGTCCCACATTGCCAGGAAGGTCCACACCCCTGGGAGTCAGAACAAGCACAGAAAGGGGGAGGGCAGTGAGTTTGCTTGTTGTGTTGGCTGGAGAGAGAGGCCACATCTGAGCAAGAAAAGAAGTTCTCTTGGGGGTGACTCTTAGGCCTAATTTTAGGTAGGCTTGACCTATTCTTTGTGGGGTTAAGTTTCTTATGAACAAACCCAAAGATTGGGGGCTCACCCTATTGCTTTGGTTGTCCCCACTGCTTGTGAGAATATCAAGAATTCAACTTGGGAAAGTTTCATTTCTCCCCATTCTCACCATTCCCCGAAGGGGGCTTTGCAAATGCTTTTCCACTCACTGATCAAATAACTCTGGGATTCATCGGGGCATCACCCTGGACAAACCAACAGAATCTCATGTCCTATCTGAGATTCCAAGTATTTATGGTGTTCAGTCAAACTATCTACATAAGTTATATTAGGAAATCCACTAGGCAAAATATAAATTTTGTAACAAATAAACATTTTTTGCCCCTGAGCTAATTTTAAACATTCATTTTAAAGATTAAATTCAACTTCCTAAAATTAAAAAAACATATAACA
>PVIY010037684.1:0-24478 GCA_004026745.1 Myrmecophaga tridactyla | reverse complement strand
TTCTCCACACCTCTCTCTTCTGTCTTTTCATATCTGTCTCTAGTGCTCCCTTTAGTATTTCTTGCAGAGCTGGTCTCTTGGTCACAAATTCTCTCAGTGATTTTTTGTCTGAAAATGTTTTAATTTCTCCCTCATTTTTGAAGGACAATTTTTCTGGGTATAGAATTCTTGGTTGGCAGTTTTTCTCTTTTAGTAATTTAAATATATCATCCCACTGTCTTCTCACCTCCATGGTTCCTGCTGAGAAAGCTACACATAGTCTTATTGGGTTTCCCTTGTGTGTGATGGATTGCTTTTCTCTTGCTGCTTTCAAGATCCTTTCTTTCTCTTTTACCTCTGACATTCTGACTAGTAAGTGTCTTGGAGAACATCTATTTGGATCTGTTCTCTTTGGGGTATGCTGCACTTCTTGGATCTGTAATTTTAGGTCTTTCATAAGAGTTGGGAAATTTTCAGTGATAATTTCTTCCATTAGTTTTTCTCCTCCTTTTCCCTTCTCTTCTCCTGGGACACCCACAACATGTATATTTGTACACTTCATATTATCATTCAATTCCCTGAGCCCCTGCTCATATTTTTCCTTTTTTTCCCTACAATTTCTTTTTCTTGTGGGATTTCAGATGTTCCATCCTTCAGTTCACTAATCCTAACCTCTGTCTCTTGAAATCTACCATTGTAGTTTTACATTATTTTTTTCATCTCTTCTACTGTACCCTTCATTCCCATAAGTTCTGTGATTTGTTTTCTCAGACTTTCCATTTCTTCTTTTTGTTCATTCCTTGCCTTCTTCATATCCTCCCTCAATTCATTGATTTGGTTTTTGATGATGTTTTCCATGTCTGTTTATATATTCTGAATTAATTGTTTCAGCTCCTGTATCTCATTTGAACTATCGGTTTGTTCTTTTGACTGGGCCATATCTTGAATTTTCCTGGTGTGATTTGTTATTTTGTGCTGGTGTCTAGACATTTAATTACCTTAATTAGTTTATTCTGGAGATTGCTTTCACTTGTCTTACCTAGGGTTTTCTTGCTAGATGAGTTTGTTGTCTATCTGTTCTTTGACCTTCAGTTCAGCTTTTTCTGGACCTCTAGCTTAGGTTTCGTTTAACAGAGGATAATTTTTCAGTTCTTGTTTTCTTGTTTCTTGCCCTGCTTGTATGGTGTCTTTTCCCTCTCCACCCTTAGGAGGGTCTACATAGGTATTACAGACTCCAGCTGGGTTTTCCCTGACTAAACTGGCCTCCTATCAGGGGGAAGGAGTCACCTGCATCAGTTTTCCCTGAGGGTGAGACCCAGAAGGTTAAAAGACTTTCCTGTGAAGTTTCTGGGCTCTGTTTTTCTTATTCTGCCCAGCATGTGGCACTTGTTTGCCTGTGGGTCCCACCAGCAAAAGATGATGCAGCACCTTTAACTTTGGAAGACTCTCCCTGCTGGGGGTGCGGTGGAAATGGAGGAGAGGTTGTAGGCTGGTTTTAATGGCTTCAAATTGCCAAGCTCTGGGTTCTGAATTCATTGAGGGAGGGATTCCACCTGAGTTGGGCTTCACCCCTCTCCTGGGGCAGGCACAGGTGGGAGACAGCCCTGAAAGCCGTCCATTTCTGCATATGCCTGGTGCAGTTGCAGCCCACCAATCCCTCCACTGAATCCAGAGGCAGCCAAGTCGCTGTAGAAACACAGCCACAAAAACCTCTGTTTCCTCCCCTTTCCTCTTTTTCCATTAGCCCAATGAGCGACCTCCACCTTGACCAGGTTCACCTGAGCTGGAGGCCTATTTTTAGTAGTCAGAATTTGTTAATTAATGCCACAATTGGTGTTTGGTTGGACTCAACTCCTGATGCTGTTGGAATCTCTTTCCTTTCCCTCTGGGAAGCCACCTGTGGGGGAGGGGTGCATGGTGCCAGCTGCCATGGCTTGGGGAACTCACGGTTCTGTGGAGACTCGCAACCAGTCCTGTTGGTCCAGACTGAGGTACGCTGTGTGTCCGGTCACTATCATGGCTCCAGGAGCTGTTCTGTATGTTTCTGGTTATTTAATAGTTGTTCTGGAGGAGGGTGAACTAAAATGCACACATTGCTAAGCCACCATCTTCTCTGTATGACTTTTCACATCTATCTTTCTCAGACTATAGATCAGAGGATTCAGCATTGGAATGATGATGATATAGAACACAGATGTCACCTATGCCTGGGTCAAGGAAGATGTTTTATTAGGTTACAAATATATGAAAATTAGGGACGCATAGAAGATGGTTGTACCCAGAGGTAGGACACACAGGTGGAGGTTTTCTGTCAGCCTACTGCATACTGGATTCTCAGGATGGCTGAGATAATAGCAATGAAGTGACTGTGATAATGAGAGAAGTCATCAGGGAGAACCCAGCTAAGACAAAGATCACCATCTCTAGGCTGGATGCATTTATACAGGACAGGGCTAAAAGAGCTGTCATGGTCACAGAATAAATGAGTGACACTAGAATTGCAGAACAGTAAATGCTTATCAGCTAGTAGGAGATTAGAAAATTTGTGAAACCTATCACATATGGTATTCCTCCCAGACAACTGCACACATCCTGGGACATGACTACTGAATAGAGTAAGATTTTGCAGATTGCTATGTAGTGATCATAGGCCAGCAATCCCAGAAGAAAACACTCACTACACACCAAACCCACAGAAAAGTACATTTATGCAAAGTAGCCAATAAATGAGATGGGATGGGAAGTTGACCACTGTCTTGGTTGTCACAGAAGAGGAATAAAATGTTTTGAATGATAAAGTGCTAAGGAAAAAGTGCATAGGTATATGAAGCTGAGAATCAATTCTGTTTAACATGATTAGTCCAAAGTGCCCCAAAATAATTAATAGGCAAATGAGGAGGAATAGAAGAAAAGGCTAACTTGTAGTTTAGGGTAATCTGCAAATCCAAAGAAGGTGAAGAGAGTCACCTCAATGAAGTTGTATCTAGCTACCTATCCTAACTCAAGACTTTGACTTACCTGTTTGAATAGCAATAACAAAAATCAGGGAAGGATTCAAGTCTAAAGACCTACTAACCAGAGACTACTTAAACTCAAATAATGAGAGAGTAACAGGGGGCAATAATTTAATGGCCTAAATTTATTTGAAAATTTACATGTGATTTTCATTTTTTTATAAAATTGAGAGGCTAACGATATTTCCATGTTCACAATTGTGTGAAATTGGTAGCACTTATAAAAAACTATGCATCTGAAATAACTTAAAGAGATTCCTACCCAGACATTCTATTCTTTACCACTATTATTAGTTCTAAATTGTATTAATTATATACATATTTACTGGATTTTGAGAAAATTAAGCAGGTTATGTTCCCAGGAGGAGGCAGTTGGATTTCAGGAAGTTTATGCCATTAACCCAATGTCACCTAGCTCAACAATATTATAGCAAAGATATGTCTTACACAATTAGGTTTTTTCAAATTCTATGTCATCTATTTTTCCAGTGATGGATCATTTTTTACCAGGGGTCAAAGTTCATTCATGTCTTCATTTTTTAATCATAGGATCCATTATTCCAGAACCATTCATTTGTTTTGTACAGAAAAGAAAACGTGCTTTTATGTCCCAGAAGAGGGTTAGTGTGGATTCTCTTTGGGACATCCCTGTGGACTTCAAGAATAACTCAAGAACTAATAAAATAATCCACATGCTTAATATTCAGAGCTTACTTTGAGTTAGCAGTTCAGTTTCATAGGTAGAAGTTTTATTTTTTCTTATCACTTACAAAATATTTCCAAAGCTGTAATCAGGAATCTCAAACTTTGTGCCTTAATATATTAATATTGCATGCTTTAATATTTACATTTAATATAGTTGATTCTAGTTAACTTAGTGTTATACTAAGGCTGTAACTGCATTTCTTACAGGGAACATAATAAGGAAAATAGGAGGAACTTCCTACATATTTAGGTAAATAGATCTATAATGAGAAATTTGCTTTAACTTTCTTGTTGAAAGTTAATAGGCAGAATAGGGGCAGGAGGAATAAGACACTTTATTAAATGAAGAGAAAATTAGTATGTAACTAGTCATTGAATATACGCCATATTGAGCTCTTTTTTTCTAATGGAGGAATAAAAATTAATTTGAAATTTATTTTACTAGTTGGCTAATTGATCTAGCAGTCATTTTAATTGGTTTGTTTGCTTTTGATTTCATGTTTGTTTTTTAGGTTTGATGGCCTTATGAATGAATAAAAATAGGTCAGGATTGTATTTTGTAATTTTTCTAAGCAATGACTCCAGAATTTTGGCATGTCTCAATGGTTTTGTAATATGGTCAAGTGGAAATAGCATTGAGAGTGGACTCACAGAAATCTGAGCTGAATCCTGGCTCTCTGAATAGCTGTTTGAGCTTTGTCATGTTCTACTTCTAATTAGGCCCGAGAATTCTCCTCTATGGAAGGACCTTAATATTTTTAGATTATAGGTTGCCATGTAGATTGCACAAGCCAATGTACACAAATTTCCCAACCCTTAGACACTTAATAATATGTGGTAGCTGTTATCCTAGCTTTCCTTCTTCTCAAATTTAATGTTTGTAAAACCCTTGTCATGGACATCTGTTACTTTAAGTTTTCTGCCTAGCTGAGAGTTGCAGAAATGGTTTTGAGTCTTCCAAAATGATCATATATGTTTTTTTCTTAAATCATTTTTAAAAATGATTTTTTTAAATGCAGTATCATTTCCTCAAATATTACTTAAGAATTGCCTGTTTGAAGATCAGCTTGATGAAGTAGCTAAATCTCAACTTCTCTGTTATGTATCCAGTTCCTTGTAGGGAAGTAAGAGAAATTCTCTAATGCACTTCATTTGATATAAAATATACCTTCATTCATAAACCATCTTCTTAATCTACAGACAGAAAACAGAAACATCAACAGTTGTCATGAAATTATATTAGCAAGATTATCAGGGAAATTAAGGGAAAGCACTATTATTTACTGACAGAGCAAAGGCAAATTGTAGTGAAATGGATGAATTTTACTGGCAACTCATGCATAGAATAATGAGATTTATTGCATTTAATCTTAATGGAATGTATTTTAATATACAGATAGTGTCAAATAACAAACATATATGTAATTAAAAGAAGAAATACTTTATGGTTTGAAGCACATTCATTGTTTAATGCTTTGATGAAAAAATTGATTTTATGTCTCTCTATTCATTGTCTCTCACATAAATAAAATTTGGGTGTCATATTTCAACTGTATGTATCCTAAACATAAAATAAAAGTTTAATTTAATAGAAAATAATTTAATGCAGCTCATAAATAATATTCTGTCATCATAGCATTTAAGTGTAATTGAGCAAGTTAGGCCTGAAAATTTTAGTCAGGTTTATTATTCTTTTTTTTTTTTGGAAGAATGAAGCCACTTTTCTAAGCTCATACTATCATTAGGTGTTAAATCAGAGATTTTAATACTTTAGAGACCAAATATAATGTTTTTACTCTTTCATAAGTGTTGTCTTGTATCATACATGACAAAGAAGTGAAGGTTAGAATTATAATGTAGCTGAGATTTCTTCTGTGTATGTCAGCCAAATATATTTTGTAATGAGTTCATTTTGTAGACTACGTACTGGTATATTTTTTAAAACTTGCTTGAATATTTTTAGTTCCTTTCACTATAGAGTTACAGGAGAGTAAAAGAGTTGGGAGAAAAAGGAGGAGGAATAGAGAGAATGAGGATTACTGTTAACAGAAATATAGTTTTATGATACACAATGCATTAATATACATATATTACAAATCAATTTGTTATTTTATTAATATAGCTATTCAAACTACATTAGTTATAATCATATATTTGTGTGGGTACGTGTGTGGGTGTTCTCTGCAAGTGAAGCATATGTCTGGATTTGTACAGAAATCAGAAATTGCCTTGATTATGTACTTTTTACTCGTGAATTTTCTAAGTATCAAATGAGTGTTTTTTTGTTCTCTAGCCCTATATCTATGTTGCTGTTTATTCTTTTTAATCATATTCCTGCAATAACCTGGCTCTGTGATAACCTTTCTTGATAAATAATGGCATGTCTTTTATCCCTTTCCAACTGTAGTTTTAATCTGATTTCCTTATTCTCTTCTTAATGTAGACTCTAAATATGACAAAACTCTATTGTGTTTCATGTTGTAAGTATAAATAACTTGTAAGTCATGGAATGCAGCCCAGCCCAAAACACAACAGATATTTCATTCCTTTAAACCCCAGAAAACTTGCCAATTTCTTAAGAATGAATTAGTCTATATCATTCTGAAAGAAAAACAGATATCCACCTGCTGAAATCTCATGCCTAAGTATGGTGAATACAGTATTGTGCTCCAGTCACTGATACGTTCACCCAGATGCAGGAACCTCTTTCATGTTTTGCTTTTTTTTCTGCTTTTTGCTTTTCAACCTTTTTTTTTGGTCATGCACTTTTCTTTCCTCATAATCTATTAATGAAACACTCTGATGGCATAGGGAAAATATCAGAATTAAAATTTTGCACTGTAGCAAAACAATAACTGTAGATTTATACAATCAATTTATTATTGATTATTTTATATTTATTTTAGATGCTTCATAAGCAATGATAACATATTAAATATATGGCCATCATTTCTCTTTGATAGAATTATGTCTGGAAAACCCAGCCAAGGTATTTGCAGAAATAATGAGCAAATGCACAGAGAGATATCTTCCACAGTTATTGTTAACATTTGAAAAGCGATTACAATGGTACAATAAGTTGAAGAGGCCAAAAATGGACAACTTAATGTCAGGTTTTTGAAGAAACAAAACTGAAAAAAAATATTGCATTGTTTTTTATGGCATACTAGGTACATAAACTTCCAGAATAACTCCTGCTGTTTATTCACACAATTCCAAAGGAACTAAAACAAAAGGATCATTGCCAGGAAAGAGCAGATAAAATATTTTGGTGTAAAAAGGCTGTCCTGTAACATAAATTGAAACATAAATCTAATTTGTTCCAGTTTTAGCCATCTGGGAACATTTTAAAATTAGGTAATTTTCACCCTGTTTTCCTTTTTTAAATTCAACACAATTATGTGAGTTAAATATGGTTTCTCCACTTTTATAATCATGATCATCAAAGAAAGGATTTTCATGTACATTGTACCAACTTTTGGACTGATACTCAAGTGCTACCCTCCACTGTAACATTTTTACATGCAAAAATCCAGATATTAATTGTTTTAGGGACTTTCAAGATGATGTGATATAAGCAAAGGTAGCAGAAAATTTAACAGAAAATAAATCACTTAAATTCAGTTTTTAAAATTTTTTATATGACAAATTTGTAAAAATCGGAATGAAACCATGTCTTTGTTTTATTTATGCAGAGAAATGCATCCATTTTGGACTCATTCCTTCATCAAGGTCTGTCCTTTCACTGCCTAGCTTATCATATGTCCTTCTAAGAAAGAGACATGGAGATATAATTGGTTGAACCCTATTTCACCAGATATTGCCTTGCAGCCCTACATAAACCACAATGTCAGAGTTACCATCACATTTGGAGTTATGCAATATTAAGTTGAAAAATTTGACATAGATCACCATGTTTATATTGAGGGGCTTCACAGAAGATATTGAGCTAAATGTCTTCCTGTTTTTCCTATTTCTAGCAATCTATCTTTTTACTCTGACAGGAAATTTGGGACCGGTTTTATTGGGTATCAGGGATTCCCGGCTTCACAACCCCATGTACTATTTTCTGAGTGTGTTGTCATTCATGGACGCCTGCTATTCTTCAGTTATAACTCCCAAAACGTTGGTAAATTTACTGACACAGAATAAAACCATTTCATTTCTTGGATGTGCAACACAAATGTTTCTGGCTTTTACTTTTGGAACCACAGAATGTTTTCTCTTGGCTGCAATGGCCTATGATCACTATCTAGCAATCTACAACCCACTTTCATATTCAGTTAAAATGTTATCTCCTGTCTATGTGTCACTCATCATTGCTTCCTATGTTGGTGGAATCTTGCATGCTACTATACACATAGGGGCCACTTTTAGCTTATCCTTCTGTGCATCCAATGAAATTAGACATGCTTTTTGTGACATCCTTCCACTCCTTGCTATTTGATGTTCTGACACTCACATAAACCAGCTTCTATTTTTCTACTTTGTTGGGTTAATTGAGCTAATTACTATATCAATAGTCCTGATCTCATATAGTTTTATTCTATTGGCCATTCTGAGAATGTGTTCTACTGAAGGGAGGCAAAAAGTCTTTTCCACCTGTGGATCTCACCTGACTGGAGTATCAATTTATTATGGGACACTCTTCTTCATGTATGTGAGGCCAAGTTCCAGGTATGCTTAGGATCATTACATGATATTGTCTATATTTTACCCTATCATAATTACCATGCTGAATGCTGCCATCTACAGTTTGAGGAATAAAGACATTAAGGAGGCAATGAAGAAACTGTTTGAGAAAAGTTGGTTTATTAATAAAGTTCATTTCTTTCATTGAGTCAAACCGAAAAGAATGCCAGGGGTCAGTCTATATCTTTATGGTCAAGAACTAGAGAAGAAATTGGCTTGTTTTTAGCTAATATACCTGTGCTGGTTTGAAGCTATTATGTGCCCCGAGAAAGGTTATGTTCATTAAATACATTCTTATGGGTGCAGACCTATTGTGAATGGGACCTTATGATTATGTTGTTTAAATTGAGATATGATCCAGCCTATTCAAGGTGGGTCTTAATCCTTTCCTTGAGTCCTGTATGAGAGGATAAAAAAGACAGAAAAGCTGAGAGAGCTTAGAAAGAAAACAAAAGCCCAGTTAAGTAAGAAGGACCCAGAGGAGCTGAGAGAGAAACTACTGAAACCAGAAGTTGAAAGCATTGAATCCCTGGAGTGAATGGCAAGCAGATGCTGGCCATGTGCCTTCTCATATGATAGAGGATCCCTGGATGCCAACAGCCTTTCTTCAGTGAAGGTATCTTTCTATTGATGCTTTAATTTGGACATTTTCATGGTCTTAAATCTGTAAATTTGTAACTAATTAATCCCTGTAGTAAAAGCCCACACATTTCTGGTATGTTTCATTCTGGCTGCTTTAGCAAAACAAAACAATACTTTAGAATGTTTCCAAATAAATAATTAGCTAGCCCTCATATGCAGCATTACACAAGTGTAGATTAACCATGTTATCTATATGGCTATGAATATGTTCAAACATATCCATATTAAACATATGGATGATGTACATATATTGTTGCTTTTGGTCATTGTGTAACTTGACTTTCACTTGTTATGGAGTTAATGTCTTCAGGATTTGATGGCTTCATATATTTTCCCAATTTTCATAGTAATTCCTCTGTACTTATTATGAAGTTAATTCCCCTTCAGAAATCCATGGAAGGACTTCTCTGTGCTCAACTCACTTGCTCCATGTATCCTTCTACCCAGGCCCCTAGATGTGACTTTCACAATCTTTGGCCCAATACCATATAATTTTATTCCATCATTAAAGTCTTTCTTTTCCACATCCCAATTGCATATATTTATTACATCTATCCTGAAATTTCTCAAAATATACTGAAACTACATGATGTGTATATAAAGAGTACATAGGGATCAGTAAAGACAAATAAAATTATAGCTTATGAAGAACCTTCAACTGACTACAGATATAGATGCTCTACAAGCTAAAAAAAATAGTTCATATTTGAGGATTCCTAGAATGCAGGGTACTGGGCACAGCTTCTACCTCTACTTTACTCTCTGTGTATGAAGAATGACTTTCCATTTGTTATTGTTCCCCAAAGTTACACTTAGTGAGCAAGGCACATATTGGAAAGATTTTCCTTTCAAAGCATCCATGCTTCTACCTTATTTATTTTGCTGTATTTACTTTGGTTCCAAGTTTTGTTCATTAGACATAGAAACTCCCCTTGAGCCAGCTCAAGATAGGAGTACTCAAAGGGGATAGATTAATTTTTCCTTGAATTACAATTTAAATATTCGATGTGACTGCTGAAGATTGAGGGTGGACTAACTTGAGAAAGAAAAAAAACTTAGAGGCCCAACATTGGGAGAAACCCCTCACCTTCTTGAGTTTTACTTCTAGGAACCCCGACAGGTTCCCACTGAAAACTTCCTTTGTGCCTCACCAATAGGAAAGGAAAAATAGTCATTTGAAATATTCCCAAGGCATACTTTCCTCCTTAAGAAACACCTGCCCTTAAGTGATACTATTTTACCAGAGTCTAGCCAACCTAGATTTGTCAGAGCTTAACTTACCTGGAGGAAGACAGGCACCCAACTCCAGGTGTGTCTGGTCCTCCTGCATCACTTAGTGGGTGAATAAACATTCATGAAGGTCACAGTCCAAGGACACAGGCTTGCTAAAATACTGAAACCTTATGAGATTATAAAACATACTCATCTCTCCACATGTTATCAACACATTAATAGGGTTATTGTACAGAAGAATGCACTACAACTGTTAAGAATTGAAAGGCTCAGACCAAATTAAGAAGGAATCCCTCAAGAAAACCAAGGACAACAGAGGAGAGAAAAACAAGAACAGAAGAAATTTAACTGCAGAAACCCACAACTACAGGAAACAATAAATATAGCCTAAGTCCCAACCAGATGAACATAAGACCTCAAGCTAAAAGTCATTTACCTCTGTTTCCATTACCCAATACGTCATGTCTGGCTTTCAACAATACAACACAAGGCATGCTAAAAGGCAAAAAAAATCTGAAAATGTACAACATCAGAACCAGATTCAAATTTGGCAGAAATATTGGAATTATCAGAGGAATAATTTAAAATAACTGACATTGATATGCTAACAGCTCTGAAGGAAACTATGGACAACATGCCAAAACAGTTGGGTAGGAGATGACATAAGCAAGATTGTGGAATTAGACACATGTGGCACAAAGGCCCTGAGATACAATGAAAAATGGGTACAATTTGACAGAATTAACTTTTTCCAAACTCTGCAGGACAATCAAGGCTAGACAACAACTCAACAAATAACTAATGTTATTTTCTGAAAACAGGAAATAAAGAAAAACAAGTAAGATATTTCTAAGAGCCCCAAGGCAGTTTGTTTATCCTGGGCCCCTGACCCTCCCTTAATTCTGCCTGATGGTTTGAATGACCCACATTGGTGGCCTGCCCACATTCAGATGAGTATCCTTGGGACCTGATTGTTGCTTTCCATTAATGAAAGCTTTGGATTTACTTGAGCCTAAGGAGTGGCACAGAAAACTACCAATTTCTCTTATGAATACAGATGCAAAATCATCAAATTCTAGCAAATTGAATATTATAGAATAATAAAATGATTACCCACCATGACTGACTAATAAGCTTTATCCCAGGAATATAATGGTGGTTCACACAAGAAAAAATCAATGTAATACACAGCACTAATATGCAAAAAAAGCATATTATGTGAATTTTTGTAGAATAGGAATTTGACAAAATCAAACACAATTCCTTAATGAAGTCACTTGGTAAAAAGGGATGGATAAGATCTTCATCAATATGTTATGAGGCGTATACAAAATATTCACAGCTATCATTTTATTTTTACTATTGGAAGACTGAAAACCTCCAGCCTCAGGTCAAGGACAAGACAAGAATGTCTGCTTTCTCCACTGCTACAAGAATTATAGCATCTGATACATGCTACAATCTTGTATGTATGAACTTGAGTGAGATAAACAAGATATAAAAAGTCAAATTATAGTATATTCAAACATATGAAATAACTGGAACAAACAAATCCCAGAGACAGAAAGTAGATTACAGGTTACAAGGAGCAAGATTGTGAAGAAATTGGAGAGGCATTGCTTAATTGGTGTGTGAAGTAATAAAAAAGTTTGGGTATTGAATTAGCATGATGGTAACACAATAATTAATGTAGCTAATACCAGTGAATTGTACACTTGATAGTGGTTAAAATGGTAAGTATTGTTTTATCAGTGTTACTATAATAAAAGGTCAGGAAAAAAAACACAGAGTGGGTAATGTCAATAGAGATGGAGATCATTAGAAAGAATCAAGAGGAAATGCAAGATATCAACACTATAAGAGAAATAAAGAATGCCTTTGGTGAGATCACCAGATGATTGAACATGGCCAAGGAAAATATCACTAAGTTTGAAGATATAACAATAGGAACTTTCCAAACTGAGGAACAATGAGTAAAAAAAAAAGAATTAAAGATGGAACAGAATATCAGAGAACCGTGGGGCAATAACTAAAGGTTTATATATGCATAATGAGAAGACTAGAAGGAGAAAAAAATCACCAAAGGAAATATTAGTATTAATGGCTAATATTATTGACACTGTGGTGGTGTGTGCTCTAGAAAAGGCCATGTTCTTCGAATCCATTCCCATTTCTGCAGACTTGTTGCTGATGGAACATTTTGATTAGGGTATTTCAATTGTGATATGACCCATTCCCTTCAAGGTGAGTCTTAATCGCCTTAATGAATCCTTTATAAGAGGATGTAGGACACACAGAAACAGTACAGAAAGGTCAGAGAAGTCCCAGAGAAGCTAAAATGTAATTAGGAGAAATTCATAGAGAAAAGCCCTGGAGAAGGACCCACAGAAGCTTAGAGAGGAAGCCACGGAACCAGAAGCTGAAAGCAATGAAACACAGGAGCACAAGACCAGCAAATACTGGCTGCATGCCTTCCTATGTGACAGAGGTGTCTCAGATAACAGCAACCTGTCTTCAGAATTTGGGTATCATCCTGTTGATGCCTTCAGTTGGACATTGTCATGGCCTAAGAACTGTAAATTCAACATCAATAAACCCCCAATGTAAAAGCCAACCTATTTCTGGTATATTGCATTCCAGCAGCTTTAGCAAACCAGAACAGTGTATCTCATATCTTTGTTTGAGGGACTTGGGATAGAGTGGGAATTATGGTGGGGGAAAGATACAAAGAAGTAGAAGAAAAGTATCTTGCTTTGAAAGAGGTTATTTTAGACATAGAGTTTATAATCTATAACAAATGAACATTTGCAAGTGTAACACATTGAGTCTCTAAGTATTGACTTTGGGGTGGAGTCCAGATTGATTCATCTGACTTTTTTCTTGTCCTTTGGCTACAAGACCAAACGAGTTGGGAGATGGGAATGGCCCCCTCCCATGTGAGAATGAGAACTATATAGGAGGTACCTATGGCATTTTCATTTAAGGTTGCTTCATGTAGTTTTGCTTGGTTGGTGGCATCTTTAGCTCAAATGGGTTTCCAGTCCTGGTACTTGTGCTTAGGTGAGAGTAATTTAGAAAGTCCTATTTCCCCTTTTTTTCCTGTCCTCCTTGCCTTTTCTTCTTACTTGAACCAATTGGTGGTATATACGTATTACTATGATTCTTTCTATGTTATAATCTATACAAAGAATGGACTTCAGAATATGCTTTGCTGAAGCTCTAAGTTTTGTTTTGAGAAAAATAGATAAAGACTTTGGCATTTAATTCAGTGGTATAAAATGTAGAAACAAGGCCCACTACATATTCTTTTCCTTGCTTCAAAGCTGAATGAAGAATTCTGTGACAAGTTTGAAGGAGGAATCTAAAACAGATTTAGAGAACAAACTTCTGTTCCTATCACTTAATCCTCAAATTGTAATTTAGCTCTTACTTGTTAGCTGTATTATCTTTTATTCTGTTTATTTCATTTTTACAATAAGTTTGAAAATAGTATAAGAAAATCTTTTATGAATTTGTATTGTGCACTTTGTCATTGTATCTGTGTTTTTTGATTGTTTGTTTTGGTCTGCTTAAGCAAGAAGTAAGAAGTTAAAACTCATGATACAATATAGTTGTACTCCAGGCCCAAATGATTTTTTCATGGGAGGCACTGGAAATCCCATATCACACCTATATCTGGTCTTCAGAAGTACTGGCATTTTGAATAATCTTGTGATACATATGATACAAATATGTTGTATGATTTTTCAGTGAGCAGGAGATCCAGACTCCAGAGAAACTCATTGGTGCTTGGGGTAGCCAAGGGACAAAGAAAACAGTGTCCCATAACTGGAATAATGAATCTCTGGATTATGAAGTCATATCCACATTCCTTCTTCTTTGACAAGTTCAGAAACCATGTTGAATGTTGTCATGAAACTTGATAAATTTACTCAGCATTTTCCAGTATGCATTTTGACTTGTTTACATTTTTAATATTTTTATATTTTAAATATATAGCAATTGAGACAGGTTGCAACATTGTAAGGGTAGTTCTCTGACTTTAACTTAGGTGAGCACAGACATCAGAAATATGTCTAGGGATTTAATTTAAATTTATAGTGTCCAGAAGACTGTTTCTGGCAGGTTTGGCATGCTGACCTGTTGACAGACTCTTGTAGGGTCATATACTAACTGATTGACAGGTTCTGATTGGGCCTGTGTGTTAACATTCTGCCTGTTCTTTGATTGTGCTGATTGATAATGTGTGTATTTATTGTAATTTGGTCTGTAGCATGTGTCCTACAAAGGCAGGAAATAAATATTTCACTTTTTCTTAAGAGTAAATCATGTACACTAAGATTTTAATAGACTTTTCTTTCAGAGTAATGACCAAATTCTCATAATTTTGTAAAAGAAGAAAGTTGTAAATTGCTTATGGGGTAGTTTGTGAACTCAGCTAAAACAATGCCTATTCAAAGTCTAGAATTGTTAACTCCATTTGAAATTCTCTCATCCAAACCCCTGCTTCTAGGTAAGATTTCAGATTCACTATATCCTTCCAAGACTTTCATGTCCTCAGCTTTCCCAGTAATAGAACACCATGTTACATTAAATTATACGCTGTTTTTAGAACATCATACATTTGGCTTTTATTCCTAATCTAACAAATAAAAATGCAAAGGAAATTTTGCATTAAAAATGATTTTGAGTTGACAAATATTTTCTTTCAAGTATGCCTTTAGCTTGATATCTGTGACCAATATTTACCTCTTCAATGTTTTTGCATCTGAATTTCTTCTGCACATTTTTTATTGTGTGGAAATAACAAGATCAACTCATTTTGATATAATGATGGTTTTGCTGTGGCAAAAGCAAAGGACTCATCGCAAGTGGGGGGGCTGAGCACCATTTAACTGAATGAGAATGAACTAAGTTGGGAAGCCAAGGAAAAGAATTTTAGTACAGATTTCCTATGCACAGCTCTGTTGAATGAAGGAAAGTAAGTATTTAATAGAATTCTGATTTAATCTAGTAACATTCATATGATATGCCACTCAAATTCACATAAAGTACATATAACTGTACTTGAAATATGTCTTTATGTGTGTATAGAATGGGTAGATAAAATGAGTGATTTGAACCTAAAAAAAGGCACACATCTTCATAAAGTAAATATAAGGTAGGTTTTAATGAGCATGCATATGTTACATATCTCATGTTTATCTCAAAGGTCTTCAGCCAACTAAATTTTTGAGATGTATTAATTTTACTATATATACATATATTCTTTGCTGCCTTCTCCACTAATAGAATAATATTACTATATTCCTTTTTTTTTACTATATTGTTTTAATGTGTATCTATTCCTGTGCTGGTTTGAAATGATATATGAAACCAAGAAAAGCCATGTTTTAATCCTAATCCTATTTTTTTAAAGGCAGTAGTTTCTTCTAATCCTTATTCAGTATTGTAAATTTGGAACTGCAATTAGATCTTCTTGGAGATGTGATTTAATCAAGAATGGTTATCAAACTGGATTAGGTGATGACATGTTTCCACCCATTTGGGTGGGTCTTGATTGGTTTCCAGAGTCCTATAAAAGAGGAAACATTTTGGAGAATGAAAACGATATGGAGAGAGTAGAGAACGCTGCAGCACCACGTGAAGCAGCAGAGAGTCCACGAACCAGTGACCTTTAGAGATGAAGTAAGAAAACGCCTCCTGGGGAGCTTCATGAAACCAAAATCCAGGAGAGAAAGCTAGCAGATGATGCTGTGTTTGCCATGTATCCTTCCAGCTGAGAGAGAAGCCCTGACTGTGTTTGCCATGTGCCCTTCCACTTGGGAGAGAGAACCTGAACTTCATTGGCCTTCTTGAATCAAGGTGTCTTTCCCTAGATGTCTGTGGTTGAACATTTCTATGGACTTGTTTAATTGGGACATTTTCATCGCCTTAGAACTGTAAATTAGCAACTTATTAAATTCTTCTTTTTAAAAGCCATTCTGTTTCTGATATATTACATTCCAGCAGCTAGCAACCTAGAAAAGGTTTTGGTACCAGAGAGTGGGATGCTGCTGCTGCAGTTTGCAAATATCAAACATGTTGGAATGGCTTTTTAAATGGATAAGGGGAAGATTCTGGAAGAGTTGTGAGAAGCCTGATAGAGAAGGCTGAAAATACTTTAATGAGACTGTTCATAGAAATGTGTACTCTAAAGACACTCTGATAAAGCCTTAGACTGAAATGACCTGTGTGTTATTATGGACGGGAAAGATGATGAGCCTTGTTTTAAAATGGCAGACAATCTAGCAAGATTGACTAGTGGCTTTGGCTGGAAGGCTGATTTTAAAAGCCATGAACTTGCATATTTAGCAGAAGAGATCTCCAAATTAAATGTCGAAGGTGCAGCCTGATTTCTACTCATAGCTTACAGTGAAATGTGAGAGGAAAGAGATAAACTGAGAACTGAACTTCTGGGTACAAAGAAACTAGAAACTGATATTATGGAAAATTCTGGGCTTCCACAGAATTGTACCCCACCTGAAGATTTGGTCAAATGTGAAATCAGTCAGCCATTTCAGAGAAAGCCGGGATTGGAGATGGAGTTATCCAGAAAGAATTTGTGGAAACTCCTTATGTCTGATGGGCATGATCCAAAGCTATGGCATAGAAAGCCAACAAGAGTGCTGTGGGACCTGTATAAACAGAGCTGCTGTCTGTCTGGACTGAGGGGTTCAGAAAAGTGACACATTGGAGGAAAAATAACTTCAGAGGCAAAACCATAGAGGCTGAGGTCTGAAGTCAAGAAGGCTTGGGCCAGGACAGAAGACACAACCAAGCCCATGGAGAGGGTGAGTTTGCCCCAAATGAGATGGACCTTCCACCTCATTGCAGTGGAAGAGTCATACCACCTCAGGCCTTGGAGAGGGTGAAGCACATTCCTTGGGGGTTGGGGAGAGCCTGGTTGCCACCACATGGTGGGATTGAGCATGTGCCCCAGACAGGGTAGAGAGCTTGGGTGCAGCCCCAATGCTTGGAGAAGGTGGAGCCAAGAAAAAGGTTGTCTCCCCAATATCTCCCAAGGTTGCATTTGGAGAGAGGTAGACCTCTGCATAGGCATTTGGAAGAGGTGGGCCTGCTGCTTTCTAAAGTTCTAAAGATAAATGATTCTCAGACTTTGAAATCTAATGGACTTTGCCCTGTGGATTGTCAAAAGTATTTGGATCCAGTGACCCCTGTGTTCCTTCCTCCCTATCAAATGTGTATATGTATCCCATGACTGTTCCTCCTTTGTATGTTGACAGCAAATAACTTGTTATGAATTTTCAAAGGTTCAGAGAAAATGGGGAAATTTTTGCCTTAGAACTGTCCATGCCTTTAACTAATTTTGATGAAACTTTGTATTGATTTTAATCTTATATTAATCTTGTATTTGAAATGTTACTGGAACGGTTTAAGGCTTTCTGATATTGTTATGGAATTAATGTATTTTGTATATGGGGAAAACATGTCTTTTTTAGGGTCCAGAGGGTGGAGTATGCTGGTGTGAAATGATGTATGGACCATAGAAAAGCCATGTTTTAATCCTAATCCCATTTTGTAAAGGCAGAAATTTCTTTTAATCCCTATTCAGTACTGTAAATTTGGAACTGTAATTAGATCTCCCTGAAGTTGTGATTTAATCAAGAGTGGTTGTTAAACTGGATTAGGTGATTACATGCTTCCACCTATTTGGGTGGGTCTTGATTAGTTTCTGGAGTCCTATAAAAGAGGAAAACATTTTGGAGAATGAAAGAGGAGAGAATGCTGCAGCATCATGAGAAGCAGCAGAGAGTCCACAAGCCAGTGACCTTTAGACATGAAGTAGGAAAATGCCTCCCAGGGAGCTTCATGAGATAGGAAGCCAGGAGAGAAAGCTAGCAGATGACACCATGTTTGCCATGTGCCCTTCCAGCTGAGAGAGAAGCCCTGACTGTGTCACCATGTGCCCCTCTACTTGAGAAAAACTGTGAACTTCATTGGCCTTCTTGAATCAAGGTGTCTTTCCCTAGATGTCTGTGATTGGACATTTCTATAGACTTGTTTAATTGGGACATTTTCTCAGCTTTAGAACTGTAAACTGACAACTTATTAAATTCCTCTTTTTAAAAGCCATTCTGTCTCTGGTATATTGCATTCCAGCAGCTAGCAACCTAGAACAACCCCATTCAATAAATATATATATTTTTCTTTAGTAACAAATACTCAGTTAGATCCTAGTGACTGAGTTCTACCTGTATCATTAAAATTGACAACTTTGTGTGTGTCCTTCTGCTGATCCATGTGGAACATCTCTGCGAAATATATCCAGGAGTGGATTGCTGATTCAGGACAAATAAAAAAAAATTCTTGTGGATCTTTCACAAAATCTTTTACTTTTAACAATAGACATTACATCATAAAGAATATTGTCTTTGAGTGGCCTGTTCATTTTTAGAAGTAAGAAGAAATGTTTGTCATAACTTCCAAATATTTCAGGAAATGTAACCTTGAACTTCAAATGAGAGAATGAATTTTAATTTCTAAATTTTAAATAAGGTGTTTTAACCCATTCAGAGTTGTATTAAAATTGAACCCCATGACTTCTAGGGAACATAACTAGGGAAATAAGAAGGTCTCTCTGCATACTTAGATCATTGAGCTGCAAATAAAAAATGTGCTTTAATTTTCTTAATGGAAGATAACACCATAGGGGCAGTAGAAATAAGGAAGATAGCTAAATATGAGGGAAATTATTAAAGAGAGAAAACCGATTTTTAACAATCCACTTGCTGTATGGCACTTTGATACCATTATTTGATTTTCTGACAAGATTATAAATGAATTTAAATATAATTACTTGTTTGATAATTAAACCAGAAGTCATTTTATTTTGCTATTATTTGTAAAATTTCATATTCTTTTAAGCTTCATGAATTTATAAAAATAATTCAAATAGATGACAATATAGTGTGCATTGTTTCTAGGCAATAACAATTCCAGAATTTTATATATCACAATAGGATTGTGTACATAGTTCAGTAGCTCAGCAATTAAAAAAAAAACACTGTTGGGTTAAAGAAATTTCAGCTTAAATTCTGGTTCTGCTAACTAACTGTGTAACTTTGTAAATTATATAGCTAATTTGGTGTGCATTTTCTCATGTATAAAAAGATACATTATTTAGTTTAAAGATTGCTATTTAGATTATGTAAAATAATATCCACAAAAATCCACTAACTGTTATCATAGTTTTTCTTTTCTTCAAGTTTAACGTTTGCAAGACTGTTTACAAAGATATCTGTTACTTTGTGACCTCAGACTGTATGAGAATTGAGGAAATGGTTTTATTTGAGTTTTTCGGATTGATCATGTTTTACTAAAAATTCACGATCTAAATGTTTCTAGCCTCTGTAATCTCTTTAGTGAAATAAGCTACACATATACACAACCAGTTTAATAGTCCTGAGGGAATGATATTTAATATATATAACTGTCATAGAACAAACATATATATGAAGTAAAAATACTGAGCCTTTGTTTAAGGTCCAATTTATTTTTCAATGTTTTCATAAAAAATAGTTGATCTTTATATAACTTCATATTTGTTTTAGATAAATAAATGTAGACATGCTATCTCAATTTTGTTCAGCTTTCACATACAATCAAAAATTTAATTAATTACATATATTTAAATGCATCTCAGAAATAAGCACTCTGCAATGGCACTATGTCCATGAAGTTGAATAGGACATGCAAAACTTTTGGCATTGTTAGTTATACTTTGGTTTGGAAAAGTGAAGTTACTTTTCCCAGCATACAGGGTCAATAAGTGCTAAATCAGACATTGCTATACAAAGTTAAAGAGGCAGGCTTTTAATCCTCCATAATTCTTTCTTCTCAGTCATGCTAGTGAACTGAAAGTTAGAGTTGTATTGTTGCTGAAATTTCTCTGGCATAGTCGATATATGTTATGTAATGGTTCTTAATAGACTACCTATTGACACATTTTTCAAAATTTGTTTGCATAAGTTTATTACCATTCATTTCATTTCTTCCTATTTTCCTAAGTCTTATTTTGTCCATTATGTTCTTCAGCAAATATTTCTGTATCTAGTCCATAGGTTGTTATAAGAAAGACAGAGAGATAAGTAGAGAAAAATTAGAGTACAGAGATAGAATGAGAAATTTTTTGAAAAAGTTTTGATTTTCATTATGCTCAAATAATATATCAATGCATAATTATATTAATGGATACCTTTATAAGTTATTTTATTACCTAGCCACTTAAACTAAATTATAAATTATTATAAAGTTTCTTTGTGTGTTTTCATGAAACAATTTAAATTGTTTTAATTTATACAGAAATCAGAATTTAGCTTAATTATATACTTTAATCAAGAATTCTCTGAGTTAAATGAGCATATTTCTTCACTAATACCATAAATATGAAACTATTTTTCATTAGAAAAATCTTTGATCTAGATCTCTGAGAGAATTTCTAAGAAATTTTAAGAATATGCACTCTCTTCTTGACATATGAACATCTCACATGTGTTTCATGTTATGATATAAACCACTTGTAAGTCACTGAATGCAGGCTAGCCAATGGATGGAGCATGCTTTACCCCTTTAAATACAGAAAAGTGCAATGGTCAATTTATTAAATGGGCTCACATACTTTGATCTCTGACATGCTGAGTGATAAAAAATGTTACCATGATGAAATCTTGTTCCTATTTATAGATAGTGGATTAAATTGTGTTCAATCACTGAGGCTTTCAGTCCATATACATATGCCTTTTTAATGTTTTCTTTTGTTTTTTGGTTTTTGTTCATGCACTTTTTTCCTTACACTCCACTGAATGAGAAACAGTATGATGGCATAGGGAAAAAACTCAGAAATCAAACATTACTTGTGGCAAAACATCATGATTAAGTGCTTCTGCAATGGCTTTTAAAAAGTATTTTAATAGTGATTGTTTGATGGTATTTATTTCATAGTTGTTTTAGAGACTACATGAGCAAATTTAAATGGCTATACTTTCTTTTTGACTAAAAGGTGTCTCGAAAATCCATGAAAGAAATTGCAGTAATAGTAACCATATGAATAGAAAAGCACTGAGTGTTGTCACTAATTTAAAATTTGAGCAACCATCACAATGGCACATCAAGCGGCAATGCCCAAAATGCCATTTTATCGATATGCATTTCAAGAAAGAAAACTGGAAAATAAAAAGACATCTTAACCCTTCTCTTTGCAAACAAGGTGCAACCACCTCTGGAATACTTCCTACTGTACTGTTCATATTATTACTGAAAGACTATTGGGACATCATTGCTGGGAAAGAACATAAATTCATTTGGTATGAAGGGCTTTCTCATAATACAAATTGAAATGTGAGACTAACTTATCCTGATTGGTAGTCATCTGGAAATATTTTTAAATTACATAATTTTCACACCTGCTTCATCTTCAAATTTAACACAATCTTGTGATGTGAATGTGGTTGTTCACCTTTAAAATTATGACCATTAAGGAAAGACATTTTATACATACTGTAGCAAATATATAACAAGCAATCACATTTGTGCTTTCCACTGTAACATTTTTGGATTTAAATCACAATATTCACTTGTGTCTCCACATTTTATGTAATGCAATATGAGAACAGGTTGCAGGAAAATGATCACATATGAACTGGAAGATAAATACTTAATTTTGCAGATTTCTCTTAAAACTCATTAAGCAAAAAACTTAATGATTCAGTTTCATCCTTCAATAAATTAATCAGTAGAGTTATTACATCTGAAAATAGAATGAGTGAACTTGAAGATATGAAAACAGAAATTATTGAAATAGATATTTAAAGAAAAAACAGAGTAGGAAAAATTATCTAAAACTGTGGGACAATATCAAACATTTCAACGTACATGTAGTTAAATTGAACAAAAAAGTAGAGTGGAATGAACTAGAAGATTTATTTAAGGTGGTAATGACCAAGACTTTTTAAAAAATTATGAAAGATGATTTGAAAGATGCCAAATCATAGGGCCACAAATGTAAGCAAATTCCCGGAAAATCTAAATACAAAAACACATGTAGATTCATCTAGATTCATCAGACTAACTGCTGAAAAACAAAATATATTTTTTTACTACATTTTAAGAATGTAGTAAAAGCAAAATATCTATCACATGTAAAAAAGGAAATGTAATTATTGTAAGAGACTTGCAATGGGTAATGAGACAAGCCATTAGATAATGGAGTGATATATTTAAGAACATACCTGAAATTATGTGAAATATAAAAAGATGCACTCAAAAATTCAAAACCTGCTGAAAGCAACTTTCAAATATAATAATCAAATAAAATCTTTTAGGGAAATTAATACACCCACATGCTCACAAATACTTTTTGTCAGCAAACTTGTACTTTAAAAATTATCCAGGCATGAATATGATAATAGAAGGAAAGTTGGGCCTAAATATAGACATAACTGACACTAACAATGTAAAATTGAAGTAAGATATATCAAATATTTGATGTGTGAAATTTCAGTGGTTTTAGAAATAATTGCCTTAAATAAAACTAGGTTGATTTGTTGTTGGGTTAATCCACATTTAAAAGTAAAATTTATGAAAAATAATAACATGTGAAAGAAAATTCATTCTGTACTATTTTAAGTTCTAATATTTTAAGTTATGAGATATACTGTTTTAGGTATACTATGGTAAATTAAACATTCATATAATAATCCCTAGGGCAACCACTACAAAAAGAGAAAACAAAAATAACCTGAGGGATTAAAGTAAGGATATCACTATAGTTAAAAATATTAAAAGTATAGCAAGAAAATGTTAAAAAAAAAAACTTTCAGCTGTTAAATTTGATAATTTAGAAGAAATGTGCAGCTCCTTAAATGCTCATATCAGAAGAAATATGCACCCTTTTCAGTCTTTATGTCTATTAAAGAAATTGAATTTTTTCCAAAAACTTCAAATGTCAAAAATTCTGAAACTTTTACAAATGTGAAAAATCTCACTTTCCCTTCAGATTGGAATGTGGATAGAACAGTGTGAAACCTCTTTAACCATGCAGAAGCAAACAACCTCTTGGGAGATTGTGAAGCAACAACATAAAAGAAACCTCAAGGAAAAGAGCCACAAAACCTAGTCAGCTACAGTCTGCACTGTTACACCCAAGGATGAAACTTTCCTTTTCTTAAACCAACCAGCCTTTGCCTGGCTAATACAGGTCCTCACTCTAGCCGAATCACATCTCCTGATAGACTCTTATAGAGTTCTTTCTTTCTGTAAATAGGACTATACATGATTATTTGAAAAGAGTTAGCAGCGATCTCCAAAATTACATTTTCTATTAACAGCTCTAGTAAAGTCTGCCAGATACCCATCTTATCCCTGTATTTATAACACATTTTAATATAATAGTGTATTATTTGTTTTCAACTCTGATGAGAGAAGTAGAAAAATTTCCTATGTTAAAGCAGTAATGAAGAATGCGAGCTCTAAAGTAACTCTGGTTGAAATTTGAGTTTGTCCTAACCTGTCACCTGGCCAAGAACAAGCTATAAACACAGCTCTCTAGGTTCCAATTTCATCATCTCTAAAATCCAAGCATTCAAATATACTTATTGAGGCACTCTTTTAGCAGGTGGGGATACAGCATTTAACATAACTGTCAAAATGTCTTGTGCTCAAAGCTTTCACAGTGAAGAAAAAATGAAGAAACAGAAGGTTTAAGCACAATATACAGAATATTAGATGGAGCAACTGCTATGGAAAAAATGCATAATTGATGACAGATAGGATAGATGCAAATTAAATAAGTTATAAGGGATGGTCTTAACAGGAGGAGAATGAGACAAGACCCATTTATTATTTTGGAAAAGGGAAGTTCAGAGAGAAGAAAATATGTGAAAATTCCATGCACAAAAACTAATGTGTACAGCAAATGGTGAAGAGATCAGTGTGGTAGCTCCAAAGTGAAAGTGATGGATTCAGTGATAAAGGATGAGTTCATAGAAGTAAGAAGTAGAGGCAGAGCATGTTGGTTGTGTGGTCTCTTGAAAAAGTTGATGTGATGGGAAGTCTTCAAGATTTTGTGAAGAAACTTGATATGATATAACCAATGTTTTAACAGCATCCCTCAGCCTTTTCCTTGAGATTATACTCAAGGAATCTAAGGAAGA
>PVIY010037683.1:0-24476 GCA_004026745.1 Myrmecophaga tridactyla | reverse complement strand
TCATTCACTATCCAAGCCTTTAGGTTTTAATATGTTAAAAAACAGATAATTCATTAATGCAAGGTTTCTACCATGCATTTTCTCCTTTTTTTCCAAATGATTCTTCTGTGTACAATAGGTTTCTCCTTGTCCTTCTCCCTTTATAAATGCTATTATTAATAAGTAATTTTTGAGCACCTACTGTGATCCTGGCATTAGATTAATGCTATTAGTAACTCTATTTTACAGATTAAGGAATTGAGTCGTATAGGTTTAAGAAACTCAACAAAGCTTGCACACTGGTAGTGGTGAAGCCAGAATGTGGACATTATTTTCTGACTCCAAAATCAGTTCCTCTAAACATTAATGCTGCTTCTCTAGTAATTATGTTGCATGTTTATTATTTACCAATCACTGTGCTAAGAACATTACAATCATTATCCTATTTTATCTTCAAAACAATCCAGTAAAGGTAGTTCCTTTTCCTGTGCTAGTTTTCAAATGATATGGTAATTATTTTGTAATTTTGCGCTTTGCTTCTAACTATTCAATGGTCAAAATACACCTGAAACTAGTGATTATATAATTGCTGATTAATAAGCTCCTCAGTGATGAAGATTACCAGCCATCCTGCTCCAGCAAAGACCTGGAAATCCAGGGTAACTGGCTCATCCCTCCACGTGAGCCTGAATCAGCCCGAGTCGTACCTTTCAGCAGCTACTGTTCCCCGAATGAAGCATACGAGTAGGAGCGCATCAGGTACCGCTGTGGAACAATTGGCTTTGAAGTTCACTGTGTTGCCGGGCACTGTGTTTAATCTAACTTAGTCCTCACGGTCCCTCATGGGGTAGGAACCACGGCCACTGCCATTTTAGGGAAGAGAAAAGCCTCGTCTACGGCATGCAGTGCGCCGCGGCACTGGTACCCCCATCACGCAGCTCACATCCTCACTGGATTCTGCAGCTGGAGAGAAAACAGACGGTGCTTCCGGGGGAGGAGCTGCTGCCTGCGAGAGGAAAAGCTGCAATGGAAACCCGCTCACGCGGCTGGTGGCGGTTAGGCGAGGCCGCGCGTGGGTCCAGGATTGCAGAGTGCGGGGCTTCCAGTCGCACGTGGCTCGTCCCACTCTGCGCTCACTTCCTTTTCAGCGCCAGCCCTTACCCTAAGTGGAGGAGCGGCATGACATTCAGAGGACGTAATCCCAGCCCGGAACCCGGGGGGATGGATTCCTGCAAAGGCCGTGCCCAGGGTAAGGACGCTGGGTCGGGAGTCGGGAGATGAGAGCCGGTTTTGTTTCCGGATAGTGTCACCAACCTAGTGCGGTCTTTGGGCATGTTACAGGCATCTCTGAGCCTCAGTTTCCTCATCTGGAGAGGGAGGGTGTTTCAGTGGAAGAACAGCAAACTGACAGCCTCCCGCTCTCTTCAAACACAAACACTGCGCTTTTATTTACATTAATTGTTTATGCCTCTGGAATGGCTTCTTTAGGGGCTGGTTCATTTTCTATTAGAAAAGAGAGAAGAAACGTTTGACAGCCACAGCTCTAGATAATGTCTCATGCCTTGTCAGGCCTTATGGCTTCGAACTTAGAGTGAGTCCCTGTTGACACAGGACAAAATTAGTCATTTCCATGGGGCATTCTCTTCACCAGCTCCTCCCATCCCTAATCCCTCACCGGCCCTTCTCTGTTTTACTTATTCCATTGCCAATACCTCTGGCAGGACAGACTCACACTTCGTTTATTTCTATGAAAATTTTCCCTCTGCAGGGATATCACTGGCTCCCTGTACAGGAAACTTACCTTGAAGTCATGGCCATGTCGCTGGCTGGTTTTGTCATCATGACTTCCCCGCACCTCAATTTCTGCAGCAACACAATTAGTAAAAAAGAAATCATAGGTAATGTATGTACGGCTTACAACTGTGCACAATGAGAAAAAGGCTTTTTAATCATTGAATCATCACAAACCACTAACTGAAGTATTATGATTGCGTGGATTTTCTGAAATGCAAGTGAGAGAGAGTTCATTGCATCACTTCCTCACAGCTTCTCTGCAGGCATATGACACTACCAGACAACAGGCTATCATGCCACCATCCACCCCCCAATATCTGCATGCCTCAGAGGCTGAAGGAGTTAGGACAGATGAAGCAGCTTTGGGAAGCAGTGTTCACATTTCTCACAATCATTTCATTATGTCTGTAAGCTTCCACCTCGCCTATAGCCTCTGCTGCAGCCCTCCACTGCCCACCAACCCATCACCAGCCCTCCTCATGCCTCCCCCCACCAATGCCTGCATCCACCCCCACCTTGGATATTTATTCCATCCATTTGTAAAAAGTGTAGCTTGGTTATTTCATAACTTTCTTATTTCCATGTGGAGATGTCTGAGGATTGCTGCTTGTTTTGCATTCGTCAAAGTTACTAATAAGTTACTAAGGCCACAGCAGGCACCACCACAATTCAAGACACTCTATCATGTGGATGGCAAATGCGATGAACTGTGGGGCACAGGTAAGCCTGGTGCAGCCCTTCACCAGGACTGAGAGCTGCCCGGTCCTTAGCATCTGGCCACTATCCATTGGCTGACCAGGCCCACTGGTGCAGTCTTTACCATCGGGACTCCTGCATGCTCCAGCCAAACCCAGGCCCAGGTAGTACCTGCACTCCCCGGGCAGCCCCGAGTCATAGCCATCAGCTGCCTTCATGACGTTTCCTTCTTCTCCCCACCCGGCTCCGGGAGGAAGCATTTTTCAGAAGATTGTTCAAGGGCGGAAAGGGGCAATTTCAGTTAGACTTTCTCTTTGCTGGCCCACTTGTCTCACTTTCCCTAATTATTTAAGTTGACAACAAATATTTCAAAAGCTCAGTAGATGCTGCAAATTTAGAGAATACGAAAGAAGCATCAAATGTGTCCCATTTCCTAAAATAAGGAGCAGACCTAGTATATTTTTAAAACGACTATTGAAATCTCTGTGCACTGAAGAAATGTAAGAAAAAGAAATGATTAAACCTTAAAGCTGGGCAAGGCGTAAGAGAGGGAAGACTGCTCCCAATGGGGGTGAAAGCCCAGGGTGGGCATAAAAGGCAAGGCACAGTGGAGGACAGGGTGATGCCCTGAACTCACAGACACCAGCTCACAAGTCAGACTCCAGGAGCACAATGTAGTGTGTGATTAACTAGTGTTGTTTAATCTCCCATGAATGCATTTGTATTAGGAAAGGTTGAATTTGTACACTCATGAATGCATTTTAATCATATAAATGTATGCAAAAATATGTTTCAGTATATACACAGATGCACTGTACTTTATCTTTTAAAGAATAATTTATTAGTGATACATCCCTTGCCAGTATATCTGTATCAATATTGAAATAGATATTGAGTATTTATGTAGAATTAATTCTTGCAATCGAATTGCAGAGTCAAAGGGTATGAACATGTTATACTTGGATGTTGATAAATTCTCCTCCCAGATTTTTATTCCCACAAATAATGTATTAGATGGATTTTTCTCTTATTTCTGATTTTCATTTTTCATTATATCCATTCCTTACTTTTCAATTGTATTATATTTCCTCTATCTTTATTATGTTATAGGTATGCTTTCTATATTATAACATAATTCAGAAGGATTTATAGTAAGCTTTTAAGCTAATTTAATAGAGAAAAGACATGTATTCTTGGTCTAAGAAGATCCACCTATATACTCTTTTCAAAACAACAACCCTAAAACAACAATTAGCATTTATCAAGCAGAGTGACTCCCTGCAGGTCACAGAGTTACTGAGTGGTAGAGTCTGGATTTGAGTCCTAGGAATCCTGATTTGGCAGCTGGTCTTGCATTCTCGAGTCTTTCTGGGATACACATGATCCATTCAGTGAAAAGTCAAACACTGAGATGTTCCAGTGATTGCAGCCAGACTGTCAATGCACGTGGAGACGTCGATTTGTAGTGCAGGGAGCTCCCTGAGCATCCAGTTGGATTTGTCTTATCACCGAAGGACTTCAGAAGAGCCCTGTTAGTGCCAACATTTCCAAGTTCCTTTCTGTTTTCATAAGACTAAGGACCAATTAGTGGGAGCATTACTAACTCCAGTTGAATTTTGCAGGGTGAAAATGTAAATCATTTCATCATTTTTAAAACTTGGGGTCTCCATAAAACATTCATGTTCTTAGATAATGCTTCTAAGTCACCTCTGTCCTCATTGTCACC
The DNA here is from genome assembly GCA_004026745.1 of Myrmecophaga tridactyla. Taxonomy (NCBI): domain Eukaryota; kingdom Metazoa; phylum Chordata; class Mammalia; order Pilosa; family Myrmecophagidae; genus Myrmecophaga; species Myrmecophaga tridactyla. The sequence goes on along the minus strand of PVIY010037683.1, from coordinate 20,281 downwards.
CAAGCGCCCGCGTCGCCACTGCCAGCCCAGCCCTGCCTTCACCACTGTCATCGGTGCTGCCACCAGTACCATGACCCCTAGGGTCACGTCTACTCACACCTGGGTTCAGTGGTTATCTTTTGACAGATAGAGAAATATCTTCAACTTATGCTTAAATTAAAACTAGTAGTCTAAATGATAATTCACTAAATAGTTCAAATTTTAATAAAATAATACTTCATTTTTTTCCTAATCAGAGTTCAGAGGCCAATGAAGGTGAGGGGAAGACAGACATGGTCTTGGAGCCTAGGGCAAAGGAGAGAGAGAAGAAAAGAAATAGAAATAGACACACAAATACACATGCACAGGGGTGGGTTAGGAGAGAAGAGACAGAGAGGAGACACATATTACAAGATTGAAATGAAATTGGAAAATGAGGAGACACATATTACAAGATTGAAATGAAATTGGAAAAAGTATAACATGTTCATACCCTTTGACTCTGCAATTCGATTGCAAGAATATATCTAGTAACTATTTTTAGATATATTATCTAAGATTCCCTTGCTAAGTCCTTATGAGCACTTTTTGGAAACCTATACATATAATTTTCATTATCAGTTTTCATTTCTAAGAAAGGGGTCAATTCATTTAATTAAAAGAATTTTGATGAAAGGGTAGAAAACTTGACCTAACTCATTAGAACTCAAGTTCATAACACAAAATTCTTTACTAAGAGAATAAGTGATGGTTACAGATAAAGCAAACAGGTATCAAGGGTGAATTATTGACATACTTTAAGAGGAACGTATGCAGATTTATTGAACGTAACCATTCCATTAGCAACTGCCATATTTTAAAAGTAATTCCTATGCAAAAATTATATATAACTAAAACCTACATACCAATACTTAAATAATAAAGATGATTCTCTGAGTTTGGTTTTTACAGCTTGTTAAAGTAGAAAGTTGCACAAATAAAGTTTCTAAGGTCATCTCAAGTATAGCCAACATCTTATTCCACACAAGAGTCATTCACATGAAGCAACTTCTACAGAGAGTTCAACAACCAGGTGAAATTATTGCAACTTGGTTTTTCTAACTGTGGAGGCAAGCCATCTGGGATATAAATGGGAGGGAAGTCAACAATCATTAAATGTTGGTCATATTTGTAGAACTAGGGTTTCTACTGCTTTCAAAGAGTGATTGAAAGCAGAAGCCTTAAGTATCTATGAACCTAATGAAGAAATGAAGAAAAATCATTGGTTTACCTAAAGATTTAAACTCTACCCAATTACAAAGGATTGCCAAAGACATAGCCAGTTAGAATTTTTACCAATGCATTCAGAATTACAAAATATTTACAAAACATTTACCTTTCTGAATTCCAATAAACTGTATTTTGAGATCAGAGTAGAAACAGGCTTTGTTCAGCTTCTTAGAAGATGCATCATAAATATAATGTTTTTTTCTGGGAGACTGACCTGACTATAAGAGTCAGGATTTCTGTTTGAATGGCTGTGATGTGGCACCAAGTTGCATCATTCTAGTTGCTTCTCTCTGGGGCTGGTTCTTCACAGACTCACCCTAATCAGTGAATTTTCATCCACCGAGTTTAATAATAGGGTGTTCTCTGGGGCAGAGTATCACTGGGGCAAGGCTGACTGGTTGCTTCACAAGCAGAGACCTAGCTCAGTATCAGCCATTTAGTCACTTATTCCTGCACTATAGTCTGTCCCTCAATTAAAAAATGGTTACAACCTTTACAGGAGCCAGAAAACATGAATAGGAAAGAAACAGAATCAAATCCCATCTCTAGATTCCATCTCTCACACAGGTGTCATACCTGACCTGGGAAGCCACAATCATAGAAAGTTCTTATCCAGGAGAAAGGTTTATTTAAATTATTTCTAATTTCTTAGGAAATGGCATTTCAAAGTATTTGTGTTACCATTTTTAAAATGATGTGTTATAGTTTTCATTTCTTCCCACCATATACAGTGATTTCATTCCCATCAACTCTGTTTGTTTCAAAACCCTATAAGATGATCAGAGCTGGTATAATCTTCTTAAGTTTTAGAACCCAACCCTCACAGATCATACACAGACTTTGCGTTAGGGTCATTTTTATTAACTGTTTGAGGTCAACCCATGGTCACAGAGTCATTTAGACAATTCATTTAGACAAGTCACTTATGGTGGAAAAAATGGGGAGTGGAGTTTATGGTTTCCTAGCATTGCCATAACAAACTGTCACAAAGTGGATGGCTTACATAGAAATTTCTTCACTCACAGTTCTGGACATCCTAAATCAAGTGTTGGCAGGGGCATGTGCTGTCCAGTGAATCTAAGGAAGTGTCCTCCCAAGGAAATTTCTTGTTTCCTTGTCTTTCAGTTGAGTCACTCCAGTATCTGCTTCCATCTTCATATGGACTTCTTGCCTTAGAGTGTTCCTCTCTCTCTTTCTCCCTCCTCTTTTTATGAGGATAGCTGTAATTGGATTTGGGGCCCACTCTAATAGCATATGACCTAATTGCAACTTAATTACATTCACAAAGATCCTATTTCCAAATAGGACATGTTCTGAGATAGAGTTGATGTGGATTTGGGGGGAACTCTGTTCGGTCTGCAACTGGGAGTAGTAAGTGTCTCTATATTCCCTTCTTTAATCTCTAACAGCCATTTTCCTAATTGCTGCACAAATATACACCCAACTTCCCTCTTTGACACTGCTCAGTTTTAATCCCATTGTCACCCTTATCACTATGTGATTTTTTCTTTTCATTTTTATTTATTATACAGCTGTACCTCACTAGAATATGATCACCATGAGAATATTGCTCTTGTTTTTTACAACTTGATTTTCACTGACTAGTACAATATGTAGAAAATGAAAGATAATCAACAGATATTTTTAAAAATGCTAAATGCATATAAAGTTTCTAAAACCTATTTGATCAGGTCATAAATCAGGTACATAAATAAGGAAAAGTTACTATGGCAAACCAATATTTATTATTCAAACAGTCCTTCTCATGTCAGGTGGAGTATACCCCATCATTTGGTGTGACTTGGGTCTTCAAACATTTTCCGTTCACCTACAGTCCATGCCATCTGAAACTTTACCAAGAGTTATCTATTCTTTTGAGATCATTACTTTCCTACCAACTGAAAACCTCTTCCAAAATATAAATAAAATAATGAGACTGGATGAATCTGTGAATTCAGATTCTTCTGAAAAAGAAACTAAGTGAGGGTAATAGATCTGGAAAAAATGTGCATCAATTAAAAGCAAAGAGGTGAGAAAAAATGATCAGAAAAGGCGGTGGATGGTACTAAAGACAACTTTCATAATATGGCCCAGGATCATCCCTATATTTTCTTATTTTGGCATCATAAAATGTATCACTACAGCACAATAGAAAGAGTACAGACACTGTTCAAAGGATTTGTGAAATAGATTAAGCTCATAAACCTCATTTTTTTCCTAGGCAAGATGGAGTTAACTATACTATAACGTTGTTGCGAGAATTAAGAAAGCTAAAGTTTGTAAAATACCTTCTAAGGTGTCTGGCTCATGGTTAGCATTCAACAAAACTTAGTTCATTCCTTTAGTTAAATGATAAAATTATCCTTTATTTCTTAATTGAATGTGTAGTTTAATCTGTGGTCTCATGCAACAGCAACCTATGCCATTTAACATGCTTTGCTTTATTCTCCTCTTTGGAATTATTGCTTTTTAAAGTTAGCTGAGGACAATTGGTATCCTTGAGCAGTTCTGCAATATAAGTGGAAATGGAGACTTGTTTCCTCAAAAGGATCCTTAAGCCATCATGATTATTCATCTTGAGAATGTCCAACTGAGTTACATTTTCTCCTAGATTCCTGAGTCTTTGAGATTTGCTGTTCTAGTTTATTAGTTTTGTTCCCCATTCATAATTCTGTTTTAGCACTTCCTCCACTGAGCTCATGAAATCTTTCACTTGGACTCCCATTCATTAGCTTTGATAATGTTCTTTTATTTTTCTTTCATGTCCTGGATGAAATATGATTGTTCTTTGATACTTCTCCAATACTGACCCTTAGCTTGGCTGTGACTGTATTTGAACCTCACAGACAGGACATGACTATCAGAAGGTGAGAAGAGGCCATGAATCTCTTGGCCTTATTTTTGTTACAAATTCTAATTTTCAACAGTTGCAGTTTTTGTCGTTTTTACTTGTTCAAATGTCAATTTTAATATTCTTAAGGAATGAGAATATCTGGAAATCAGTATAATTGCTTAAAAATCTAATTAGCAAAGCATTTCTTACAATTATAGATACACAAGAATAGCTGTGTCATGCTCTAGCATTAAAAATCCTTCAGCAGATTCAGAGGGGATTGAGGGCTGCTCAGAGACTTTTTTTCCTCTTTATTGAACACTTTATTTTTTGGCACTCCAAACAAAACATAACCATTGTAAAGCCTATGTTTGTATAGTAAGTTACATAAACCAATTTTAAATTAAGGTGGACAAGGAAAAAATCTGCAGATACAGATATCAGCATTTCTTAAGCTCTAAATATTAAACATTGACTTAAATCCATTTGATTATCAAAACTACATACCATCTCAAAATATAAAGTAAAAAGTTATTAGAAACATCAACTTTGCAAAAGCAATGACCTATGCTACTGAACACTTGCAAGTTTTTGATTTCAAGAAAATGTAAATATACAAACGTTTTTATAAATAACATATGAAAATCTTATCTCTATGGCATAACATTAAAATCTACTTTATGTAATAGTACTATTACTACTTGCGGTTCTTTAGGTTACAGTTTACACAGAACATCTGTTTCCATCTTTTTACTTTCAATCTGTCTAAACCTCGGGTCTGAGATGAGTCTTTCATGAGCAGCGGGTTGATGGATTGTATTATTTAATCCATCCTGTCAATCTGTGTCTTTTTTTTTAACAGAAGAATGAATAAATGATTGTAATTTTTTTCTGTTTTTTAAATTAATTTTTAAATTAAAAAAATATTACAAGAAACACAAACATTTTAACATCTGCTCATTCACTTCCACATAATCAGTAATTCACAATATCATCACATAGTTGCATATTCATCATCATGATTTCTTAGAACATTTGCATCAATTCAGAAAAAGAAATAAAAAGACAACAGAAAAATAAAATGAAAACAGAAAAAAAAATTTATACATACCATACCCCTTATCCCTTTCATTGATCACTAGCATTTCAAACTAAATTTATTTTAACATTTGTTCCCCCTATTATTTATTTTTATTCCATATGTTCTACTCGTCTGTTGACAAGGTAGATAAAAGGAGCATCAGACACAAGGTTTTCACACTCACACAGTCACATTGTGAAAACTATATCATTATACAATCATCATCAAGAAACATGGCTACTGGAACACAGCTTTACATTTTCTGGCAGTTCCCTCCAGCCTCTCCATTACATCTTGGATAACAAGGTGATATCTACTTAATGCATAAGAATAACCTCTCTCGACTCTGTTTGGAATCTCTCAGCCATTGACACTTTGTCTCATTTCACTCTTCCCCTTTTGGTCGAGAAGGTTTTCTCAATCCCTTGATGCTGGGTCTCAGCTCATTCTAGAGTTTTTCTCAATCCCTTGATATTGAGTCTCAGCTCATTCTAGGATTTCTGTCCCATGTTGCCAGGAAGGTCCACATCCCGGGGAGTCATGTCCCACGCAGACAGGGGGAGGGTGGTGAGTTTGCTTGTTGTGTTGGCTGGAGACAGAGGCCACATCTGAGCAACAAAAGAGGTTCTCTTGGGGGTGACTCTTAGGCTTAATTTTAAGTAAGCTTGACCTATCCTTTGTGGGGTTAAGTTTCATATGAACAACCCCCAAGACTGGGGGCTCAGCCTATAGCTTTGGTCGTCCACACTGTTGTGAGAATATCAAGAAATTAACTTGGGGAGGTTGAATTTTCCCCAGTTCTCACCATTCCCCAAAGGGGGCTTTGCAAATACTTTTCCACTCACTGATCAAATCACTCGGATTCATCGGGGCATCACTCTGGACAAACCAACAAAACCTCATGTCCTACCCAAGTTTCCATGTACTTATGTTGTTCAGCCAACTATCTACATAAGTTACATTAGGAGATGCACTAGTCAAAATATAAATTTTGTACCAAATAAATATTTTTTGCTTTAGTCTCACACATAAGTTGAAATTTTAAAATATTAATTACCATCTATTTTCAGCACCCTGCAGTAATGACATTCTTTTGTTCTTCCTCATGCAAAAACATTTTTAAAATTTGTAATTTTAGTCACTATCATTATACACTCTAGGCATTCCTAGATTATACCATCTCAATCTTTATTGTCTATCTTTCTTTGTGATTTCATTTAGGCCCCCAGCCCTCCTCCCTCTATCATTCTCACATTCAGCTTCATTCAGTGTTTTACATACTTGTATTACAGTTAGGTAGTATTGTGCTGTCCATTTCTGAGTTTTTATATTCAGTTCTGTTGCACAATCTGTATCTCTTCAGCTCCAATTACCCAATATCTTACCCTATTTCTATCTCCTGATGGTCTCTGTTACCAACGAAATTCTCCAAGTTTATTCAGTAATGTCAGTTCATATCAGTGAGACCATACAGTATTTGTCCTTTTGTTTTTTGCTAATCTCAGTCAGCATAATGTCCTTAAGGTCCATCCATGTCGTTACATACTTCACAACTTTATTCTGTTTCACAGTTGCATAGTATTCCATCATATGTATATGCCACAGTTTGTTTAGCCACCCATCTGTTGATGGACATTTTGGCTGTTTCTATCTCTTGCTAATTGCAAATAATGCTGCTATAAACATTGGTGTACAAATGTCCGTTTGTGTCCTTGCTCTCATGTCCTTTGAGTAGAGACAGCATATAGATGGGTCTTGTTTTTTAATCCATTCTGCCAGCCCTTGTCTTTTGATTGGGGAGTTTAATCCATTAACATTCAGTGTTATTACTGCATGGGTAGTACTTTCTTCTACCATTTTGCCTTTTGGATTTTATATGCCATATCTAATTTTCCTTCTTTTTTACTTTTACTCATAGTCTTCTTTTCTACACTCTTCTCCACACCTGTCTCTTCTATCTTTTTGTATCTGTCTCTAGTGCTCCTTTTAGTATTTCTTGCAGAGCTGGTCTCTTGGTCACAAATTCTCTCAGTGATTTTTTTGCCTGAAAATGTTTTAATTTCTCCCTCATTTTTGAAGGACAATTTTGCTGGATATAGAATTCTTGGTTGGCAGTTTTTTTCTTTTAGTAATTTAAATATATCATCCCACTGTCTTCTTGTCTCCATGGTTTCTGCTCAGAAATCTACGCATAGTCTTATTGGGCTTCCCTTGTATGTGATGGATTGCTTTTCTCTTGCTGCTTTCAAGAGTCTCTCTTTCTCTTTGACCTCTGACATTCTAATTAGTAAATGTCTTGGAGTACTTCTATTTGGATCTATTCTCTATGGGGTACGCTGCACTTCTTGTCTTTCATAAGAGTTGGGAAACTTTCAGTGATAATTTCCTCCATTAGTTTTTCTCCTCCTTTTCCCTTCTCTTCTCCTTCTGGGACACCCACAACACACATATTCATGCACTTCATATTCTCATTCAATTCCCTGAGTCCCTGCTCATATTTTCCCATTTTTTCCCCTATATTTTCTTTTTCTTGTCGGATTTCAGATGTTCCATCCTCCAGTTCACTAATCCTATGTTCTGCCTTTCAAAATCTACCATTGTAGGTTTCCATTGTTTTTTTCATCTCTTCTACCATGCCTTTCATTCCCCTAAGTTCTGTGATTTGTTTTTTCAGACTTTTGATTTCTTCTTTTTGTTCATTCCTTGCCTTCTTTATATCCTCCCTCAATTCATTGATTTGGTTTTTGATGAGGTTTTCCATGTCCGTTCAAATATTCTGAATTAATTGTTTCAGCTCCTGTATGACATTTGAATTGTTGGTTTGTTCCTTTGACTAGGCCATATTTTCAATTTTCCTACTATGATTTGTTATTTTTTGCTGGCTTCTAGGCATTTAATTACCTTAATTAGTTTATTCTGGAGATTGCTTTCACTTCTTTTACCTAGGGTTTTCTTGCTGGATGAATTTGTTTTCTATCTGTTCTTTGACATTGAGTTCAGCTTTATTTGGACCTCTAGCATAGGTTTTGTTTAACAAAGGAGAATTTTTCAGTTCTTGTTTTCTTATTTCTTGCCCTGTTTGTATGGTGCCTTCACCCCCGCCCTCAGGAGGATCTACTTAGGTATTATAGACCCCAGCCGGATTTTCCCGGGCTAAACTGGCCTCCTACCAGGGGGAAGGAGTCACCTGCGTCAGTTTTCCCTGAGAGTGAGACCCGGCAGGTTGAAAGACTTTCCTGTGAAGTCTCTGGGCTCTGTTTTTCTTATCCTGCCCAGTATGTGGCGCTTGTCTGCCTGTGGGTCCCACCAGCAAAAGATGTCGTGACTCCTTTAACTTTGGAAGGCTCTCCCTGCTGGGGGTGTGGTGGAGACAGAGGAGAGGTTGTAGGCTGGTTTTATTGGCTTCAAATTACCAAGCCCCAGTGTCTGAATTCCTTGATGGAGGGATTCCACCTGAGTTGGGCTTCACCCCTCCCCTGGGGAAGGCACAGGCTCCAGACAGGTCCTCAAATGATCTTGTTTCTGCCTATGCCTTCTCAGTTGCAGCCTGAGAAGTCCTGCTGCTGTATCCAAAGGCAGTCAAGCCTTTGTAGAAACACAGCCACAAAACCCTCTGTTTCTTTTTTTTTTTCTTTTTCCATCAGCTCTGCTCCCTTGGCGCCAGGGCAAAAATGAGCGACCTCTGCTTTGACCAGGTTCACCTGAGCTGGGGGCCTATTTTTAGTAGTCAGAATTTGTGAATTAATTCCACACTTGAAGCTTAGTTGCACTCAGCTGCTGCTGCTGGTAAAGTCTCTTTCCTCTCCCCTCTGGGAAGCAGCCTTTGGGGGAGGGGCGCCGGCCGCCATGGCTTGGGTAACTCATGGTTCTAGGGGGGCTTGCAGCCAGTCCAGCTGGTTCAGACTGGGGTATGCTGTGTGTCCGGTCACTGACGTGGCTCCAGGAGCTGTTCTGTACTGTCTCTGGTTATTTAGTAGTTGTTCTAGAGGACGAACTAAAACACACACATTGCCCGGAAGTCTGTGTCTCTTAATTTGTGAGTTTAGGCCATTAACATTCAAATTTACTTTATCTATTCAAAATAAAGGCAATTCTTGGGTCTAACATCTTACCCTACAGACTTCCCTCCCGTACTCAGGACTTGGAATTGGGACTCCAGCCGACTGGCGCACATGCGCAGTCTGCCAGCCAGGGGCTGGGAGATGGATGACACTAGCCAGACCCCCCCCCACCCGCCGGGACCACACTGGGCCTGGGGCTAAGCATTTCACCTTCCACCCCTTCAGGCTCTGAGGGGAAGGGGAGTGGCACCAGACCGCCTCTTTGGCGGGGTGGGTGTCAGACAAGCAGGCTGCACATCTCCCCCTCCTCCCCGGGGAAGGGCTCCCCCAGTCCTTGCCAAAAAACAAAGAAACACACAAAAGACAACCCCCCAGAGCACTGCATTAGGAAGGCGGGGTGCAGGCACCTCGCCCTGCCCCAGTGGAGTCCCTGCGCAGGAGAGGCTTGTCTGCTATCCTCCAGCTCCCCACAGCACCTCCAGCTATGAAGGCCAAGGGAAAACCAGCCAGGCTGGTGGCAGGGCCAGCAGAGTCGTGACGGGCGTGTGCACCCGGCTGTCTCCGTCCCAAGTCTCTGGACTTCACCCAGGCTCTCCCTGTGCGGGGGGTGGGGGGGAAGACTCTACACTATCACCTGCTGGGGCTCCACCCTGCTGGTCATTTTTCTATTGCCTCCAGGTGTTGCACAGAGACAGGGTGACCTGGCCTCCTCTCCTCCATCTTCCTAGAGGAAGTCTGTGCACAGCTTTTGGGGGAGAAAGGACATACTATGAGAAGTTAATGTAAAATACCGTATTAAAAGACCCTTCAGATCTTATTCTGTAAGGTATATATTTTGCATTCTCGGAGGAAACTTATTGCTGAGAGATACAGGTAAAAAAGCACTGTGACCACTTTGTCACAGTTTTCCAATTAGTTAGCCAAATTATTCTTTAATGTCTGAAGGTATAGTTGTTGTTGGATTACATATTATTTGTGGTTGTTGTCATACCAATGGCAGCTCTGTATTAGTAGACAAAATATTGAATTGGAGTTTGAGGTTGTGACTTGGAAAATTTTATCTGCTGTTTACCAGCTGTGGAACACTGTGCATAAACAAATTATTCAACTTTGCTTAGACTTATTTGCTAATCTATTGCCAAAAGCTACAAGATGGCCTCTGCAGTACTTTCACCTTCCACATCTCTCAACAGTGCATTTGATTTATAGTCCGAGACTAAGATGTAGGGAGTGTGGGAAATGCGGCTTTTATCATTTCAACAGTCTTCCAAAGTGAAGGTTGTTGGAATGAAGTTGAAGGGAGCCAATGCAAAATGCTAAGTACGCTATAAAAGAAGGACCATGAGTATCAACAGAAAACAATGATTTTCATACTGGGAGATATAAAGACTTCATTAAAGTGGTAAAGAAAAAAGGAAAACGGAATGGAAGTTCGTCAGTTTTAGTTTGCTAAAGCTGCCAGAATGCAATATACCAGAAATGGCTCAAGTTTTATAAAGGGGATTAAGTTATAAATTTACAGTTCTAAGGATTTAAAAATGTCCAAACCTTGACTCCAAAGCAAGGCTGGAGTCTGTCACTTGGCAAGGCACGTGACTGACTTCTGCTGGTTCTCAGTTCATTGCTTCCATTCTGATTCCAGGGACTTCCTCTCTAAGCATCTGCAGGGCCTCACTTAGCCACTCCAGAGAAAAACTCTGGGTTCATCTCTTAGCTTAGCACCTCCTGGGCCAAGGATTTCTTCTCTTCAAGCATCTATGTCCTGGTCTCATACCACTTCTCTAAGCATCTCCATCGGCACTCTAAGCATCTCCAAATGTCTTCCACCGCACTCTGTGCTGGCTCTTTTAAGGACTCTAGTAAACTAATCAAGACCATCTTGGATGGGCAGAGTCAAGTCACATTTCCATCTAATCAAAAGGTGACTGTGGGTGTGTCACATCTCCATGGAACCAACCTAATCAACAGATTACACACACAATTGTTTGTCACATCTCCATGGAAACAGCCTAATTCAATTGTGTGTGTCACATCTCCATGGAAACAACCTAATCAAGAGCTTCCACCCTACAATAATGCATGAAGTTTAAAAGAACATGGATGCCCCTACAAGACTGGATTTAGGATTGCAAGAACATGACTTTTCTGGGGTATATGACAATTTCAAAGCAGCACATTTGGTAACTAGAATAATTTGTATCCTTAAAGCATAGCTTTGTATTATAAGCCAGTGTGCTAAAAACATAGTAATCAAGTGACCATTTTTTATCTAATGGTCAATTTTCCATGCTACTAATTAACTAATATTTAAAAATATTTAAAATGTTCATGTTGTTTGTTATTGTTTATATGCAATGAAATGTATTGAAAGGATTTTGAAAATTTCTGCTAATGTTTTGGTGAATTGTGTGAAGTTTTGCCTAGACTAATTTAAATTTATTCTAAGTTTTTTTCACCATGTGTGGAGACCCAGGGCACAGGTCCCCCTTTTACATTGGTAATAAGTTACTACATGTAGCTGCCTACAATGATAGGGACAGAAGTTAAAAGTTATCACATCTTCTGGGGATAGTGAGAATGTTGGTATCATAATCAAAGCATTAAAACTCCCCTCACTTGATCATTGTTGATAATAAACCTCCAAACCTTTGAATCCTGAGACCCTGCTCAAACTCTGTTCTCACACCCTTTTCCTAAACCCTTGTAAGCCCTTGCATTCCCCACCCCTTGGGGGGGCACTGACTTTCATTTTCCAGCTGGGCAACATTGGGAAGACTCTTCTCCTGTTCATAAGTATAAATAAAATTCATGCCTAACTCTCTGCCTCATGTGTTCTCTGGTCTTAGGCTGTGTTGACCTGAGTGCTTCCAAAGCTGGGTTGGAAAAATGCTGAGTCAGCCAAGAGACCAAAGATACACAGGCCATAGTGGGCATGAGTTCTGGGAAGGGAGAATCCATGGGAGAAATCCTAAATTGGCCTAGATTGTCCATGAGGGAAGGGGGCTGCTGCCCTTCTGGATAAAAGGAGACCACCATGAGAGTCTGGGTTTGCCCTGAAAACTCTTTGGGGTTGCTAACTGCTCTGCAACAGATAGCAGGACAACTAAATTTTAGTGAAAAGAAAAAAAAGAAGCCTAGCCCCTTCTAGGACTGTACATATGGCTACACAGGCAGAATAGGCAGTGTGCTGGTTTTAAAGGATTAGGTTCCATAGAAAAGCCATGTTTTAATTCTGATCCATCTTGTGCAGGCAGCCATTCCTTTGAATCCCTATTCAGTACTGCAGGTTGGAAGCTTTATTAGATTATCTCCACAGGATGCGACACATCCAATTGTGGGTATTAACCTTTAATTAGAGGGAGATGGGACTCTGCCCATTCCAGCTGGGTCTTTATGAGTTTATTGGACGCCTTTAAAAGAAGAAACATTTTGGAGAAAGCTTCAGAGCCATGAGAACCAAGAGAGCCCATGCAGCCACAGACCTTAGGAGATGAAGAAGGAAAATGCCCTGGGGGAGCTTCATGAAACAAAAAGCCTGGAGAAAAAGTTAGCGAATGCTGCCACATTTGCCGTGTGCCTTTCCAGTTGCGAGAGAAACCCTGAATTTCATCAGCCTTCTGAAACCAAGGTATCTTTCTCTGGATGCCTTATATTGGACATTTCTATATCCTTGAAAATTTGGACATTTTCATGGTTTTAGAACTGTAAACTTACAACTTAATAAATTCCCCCATTTAGGAACCGTTCAGTTTCTGGTGTATCACACTCTGGCAGCTAGCAAAGTAGAACAGGCAACAACAGCAACAACCCACCACCTGGAGGAGGAATTAAAACTAGAAAGAGCTATGCACCTTGCCCAGGTAGAAATGAAGGACTCTCTGACTGATTGCCTGCCCTGAGTGGGTCCCAGTCACCAGCCAGCACCACCCTGATCAGGCAGCAGCTGTCAGAATTGAGCAAGACCCTCCACTAACACAAAAATTATGACTTACTGAAAGCTCGGATGGTGGTTAGCATTTCTTTAGCAGCAAAGTACTTTTTAATTAAGATCTGCACATTTTTTTAAGAATTAGTACTTTTCTACACTTAATAGACTACAGTGCAGTGTAAACACAACTTTTATATGCACTGAGAAGCAAAAAAAATGTGCTTCTTGTTTTATTGCTATATTTGGTTTATTGCAGTGGTCTGGAACTGAAATGCAGTATGTTCAGAGTATGTTTGTACTGTGCTATTTTTCTAGCACTGCTGTAACAAAGTGCTGCAAACTGGATGGCTTAAAAGAGCAGAAATTAATTGTTTCACAGTTCTGGAGGTTAAAAGTATGAAATCTGTAGGGTGCAATCTTTCCTTACTTCTTCCTAACTTCTGATGGTTTGCTGACAATTCTTGGGCTTTGAGCTCTGCCTGTGCCATATAGTTTTCTCTTCTGGGTCTATATATCTATAGCTAATTCTCTCTATTTAAAAGGACACCAGTAATCTTGGATTAGGGCAGGCTTTAATCTAGTTTGGCCTCATTTTAGCTAATAGCATCTTTAGAAACTATTTTCACTAGTCACGTTCATGTTTTTTAAGGGGACACCATTCCACCATAATATATCCCTTTTTTTTTTGCTGTGCTATCTTCTTTTCAATAATTCTATTATAAAAAGGAAACTGATAAAAATGTGTTTTTTAAAAGGTTAGAATTTTCAGTTAATCATGGTGAACTGTCTATAATTTTTCCTCTCTCTTCTAAATATTCATGAAAATAAGTGCAAAAAAGAAAATTTTCTGTTAATTTACAACCACAAAAAGAACGAGACAGATAGGAAATGCAAGCTGGTGAAAGATTTCCATATGTTTTTTAAAATATAGAGAGTTGTGTTATGGCTCTGACTTGGGAGAATGCAAAAAGTCACAGCCATCGAGGAGAGAGAATAACAGGCTGTTTCAAACACAAATCACCCGAGAGGCTGGAAACATGGGACATCGGGTTCCACTGAGTGTCGCGGTGAAGCAAACATTAAATTACGGGCAAATTATTTTGTTGCCCCGGCTGATTCTCCACACAGCTAGGAGAGCTCTTCCTCACTGTTCTGCTGAAAACTGGAGTTGCTTTTGTCGTTGTTTTGAGAAATTGCGCTAGGTAACTTCCGGTATCACCGCGGAGGGCAGTGATGAGACACGCAGCTGCACACGCAAGGCTGAGAACCCACGCAGTGGACTCTGGACCCTTACCTCACGCTGCTCCCAGGGTGCCAGCTGCCAGGACACAGCCACACCAACTTCCCGTTACTGTGACACATCCCAGATAGGAGGGTGGGAGGTGTTTTTCTTTTTCTTTTTTTCCAGGAGAAAATATATATCTGAGGCTATACTGCCTGATTGCCTACAAATTAAGCCCCCAAGCATACAAACCATTCCCACCTATTTAGAGATTCCAAAGAATTTTTACTTCCTCAGCTTTCAATATACATGGAGAGTTTCTGCTTCCAGGCGTGATGGTAGGATTAATGAATTGGAACAGACATGTTAATAAAATGCTACCTTCAAATGAAAGCAAAGAGGATTTCTACTTTATGCATCCTGTGCAACAACTTCTCTGCTTTCCTAACAATTCAGTTCTGTTCCTAAACTTGCAAATTAAGGTCATGTAAATGACCAGACTCACCTTTCCTAAGGTGAATGGTCATCTACTAACATCTAAGTTGGTTTCTAAAGGTTTTCATCTTAAGTTCATCCAGAGCGACCTAACATTGTATTTTTGTCCACCACTTATTTTACAGTCCCCTATAGGTTTTTCAGTAAATGTTCATCTCCAATGTAAATGTTCCTTACCATGAAAGAAAGGTGGGCTACTGCTTTATTTCTTGCATGCAATAATAAAATTGCACTGGGTATTTTGGAGATAATGAATAAAGCACTGGGGTTCAATGGGGCTCATTTAATGATTAAAGGCAAAGTTTATCATGTTATCTTTGTAATATTAGGTTAGCCATAAGGGATCTGATGGACTTGGGGGTGAAACTACAAAGTCATCAGGACCTCAGGATGCTGTGAAGAGCAGTTTCCTGAATCTGGCATGTGATCTACCAGCTTTCTATCATTCTACCTTAAAAATTCTCTGTAGTTTTTAAAAATTGTTTTTGTATTCTTTATGTTGCCTTAAAATGTCTGCTCACACATGGCTTAGGATTGCAAAGGCACAAATTCTCTTTCCAGGCATTATCCAAGCTTCTCTCTCATCTCTCCAGCCTGCTAGGTTCATTGTTCAAAATTACAGAGAGGAAATGTGATTAACCTGCTTCTGTAGTTGATTTAAATCTCTCTGGCCAATCTATAGAATAACTTCCCCAGGTCAGCTGCTAGTCCGGGCACAATCCCATGAATGCCAAACTATGATGACATAAAAACGCTTATTCAGTATGGCTTGCTAATAGCTCTGTACTCCGAAAAATAGATGAAAATATTCTATAAGTTAATGAAAATGTTATCTGGACATTTTAGTCATTGATTTGTTTTGTTTTCAAAGCTCAATTTGTTCTCCACTGCATTTTCAATATTCTTTATCCAAAATCTTAATGATGTATCTCAGAAATTGAATGTTCTAGATTCAGAGTTTTATTATTTTTTTTGCATGGGCAGGCACCAGGAATTGAACCCAGGTCTCCGGCATGGCAGGCGAGAACTTTGCCTACTGAGCCACCATGGTCTGCCCTAGATTCAGAGTTATTAAAAAAAAATTATCCTAGCCCTCTGTCTTAAACTTATATGCTTTCCCCAAAACAGATGCTTCTGTACTGTGACCAACACCCTCTGATAGCCTTCACAGGTAAATCTAAGGTTTCAATAGATTTAGTCAGTTTACACTATACCTTCATTCCTAAAATACATTACTTTTCCAGATGAGCAAGGATGCATGCCTGCAGGTTGCTAATTGCTAGTTGAAGGATGCAGGTAAGCATATGCTCTCTCTGTTCATACAGAATTCCCCAACTTAAAAAAAAAAAAAAGAAAAAAGGGTGGCTGCCGTGGCTCAGCAGGCAGAGCTCCGACCTGCCGTGCTGGAGGTCTGGAGTTCGATCCCTGGTGCCTCCTGCCCATACGCAAATTAAAAAAAAAAAAAAAGAAATTCCCCAACTTACTCTACTCAGTTCTGCTTTGGTCAGGGAGTGACCACACTCCCAGGGCAGGTGGCTAAGTCCACTCCCTCCTTCAGGAGGGCTAATGAGGTTTTCAGACTGACAAGTGGGAGGAAGGTCTAATGTGATAGGTCAGTGGAGAAGGGCTGGGCTTCCACACGACCACGTCAGCTTTCTCTGTGCCATTCCTTGGTCCTAGTATCCAAGAATACTCTTAGTATCTCCCACTTCGAGAGCTCCGTATCACCAATGTTAGTCCTTCAGTCCATTCCCTTGACTTCCTTTTCCATTGACCTCATGTTGATTAGGTTTTGGGAAAGGAAAATCTGATTATAGGAACAAAGGCATCAGGGAATAATACTCTAGTATGTATTCAGGCTCGTTTCTTTAAAGTTCTTTTCCCTTTTGTGCAAGGTGGAAGAGGGTGTGGTGAATGGGAAACATATTCAGGTTCCAGTGAGAGAAGAGAAGGAGGGAAATACGCATAAAACACTTAGATTTTGCTGTGTGTCCTTTCCACATTACTTTATTAAGAGAAATGCTTCGCCATTCTAAAATGCTGATTGACTATTATCCACCCTGTGCATATCTTCAGATATTTCATTTTACTTGCTATGTTGATGATTTCTTGTCATATATTTTTAACTCATTGCTAAGTATAACTGGTAAAACCACTCAACTCACTGCTCTAATATTTTTTTATATACAAGCCATTATTTGAAATACCAGCTATGTGTAGGGTAAAGTCAGTGTTACATGACCCATGACCCTCAGTAATAGAAAAATAGAACCAGTGAAAACCTTTGTACAACTGTAATGCTACTCAAAAGAGAAACGTATCATTTTTACAATGCTTCACACAGATGAATTCAAGTTTAGAGGTACCTAAATAAAAATACTATATATATATTTTTAAAAAACACTATATACAATTGAAGCATGAACAAGTTTTACAAAGTACTGTTTACACAGGCTGTGGAAAGCATTTGCATAGGACATGAAATCAGTTTGAGAAAAGTTTCTGAGCCTATACATTGAACAAGCACACCCACCACAGATGTAGTGTCGAAGAAACCACCTCTCCTTAGTGCAGACGTGGTACATGAACAGCAAGTAGAGTTCAGGGATCCTTATCTTTCAGCCACCCCACCTGAGAGCGGGATGGCCAGTCATATGCTGGCATACACAATGAAGTTTCCAGAAATTTTCTGTTCTCTTAGATGGAATCCACAAAAGTGCACAAACACAAAATAGCTATTTTCAAGACACATGCTTGAAATGGTTTTTCAATAGAAATGGCCATAACAGTATAATATTCAAGAAAGGGAAAGTTGACAGACAGTCATAGGGTTTTCTAGAGGGGAAAAAATGAAGACTTGTCAAAACAATTATGTAACTACTGCAATCCACAGGATGAAAAGGCAACTTAACATTTCATAAAACATTTTCATAAAACAGTGTTAATGGAAAATTGTAAGATACCTTTTAGCAGTGTGCACAGTAACTTTTAGTAGGAGCTGTGAGGAGGTTTGAAAATAAATTACTTAGTAAAAAAGTAAACCATCACAGAGCTGGGATCAGCACCCAGCACTGCTATTTAATAACTAAAGAAAGTTGAAAGCAGATCAAGTAATTTTTTGAAGTTAAATAAGTACTTCCCTTTGAATTCAGTCCTAAGATAAAAACATAAATGCCTTAGAATTGCAAAACAGTTCTCTCACAAGTGTTTCATGAAACTCATTTTTCCTTAAAAAGCAAACAAAAAGTTATGAAAATACATCTTTTGCCTAGTGTAGTTACTGAGAAATGTTCTCCTTCCCCTCTAGAGAAAGCAACAGGGTGTCAGGTCTGAGCCCCATTCTGCTGCACATTACCGGTTTCCCTTCATATTCTGCATCATCAGCTTAATTCCACTGCACACATAGTGTGTCTATTGTGAGAACTTGAATACTGAATCTAAAGCATAGTATGTGTTCTTATCAGGTCTTAATTGTTTTCACAACTTTTGTGCTATCCAAATTTCTGAGGCCAGTTATCTGTTATCATATTTTCAGTCAGCATGTTGCATTTGTTATACTTGACTTTTTTTTTTAATGCTAAGACTGCATAGGAAAAAAGTATCTCTGGTTTCTTTTAAAAACCCCTAGATCGTTTAAAGAAAAATTTGAAAGAAATTCTACCACTTCTATACTAATATTCTTTGCTATACTTTAGGTATATTGATAATAGATCAGAAATCTAAGCTTGCATTATAATTTTTGCAATGTATTAGTTTTCTATTGATGCATAACAAATTACCACAAACCTAATGGCTTAAAATGACACCCACTTGTTATCTTACAGTATTTTGAGTGGACTTAACTGGTTTCTTTCATGGGCTGATATCCAGATGTGAGTGGGGATAGGCTCTTAACTGTAGGTTCTAGGAAAGAATCACTTTCAGGATTATTTAGATTGTTGACAGAATTCAGTTATGGGCATGTGTAGGACTGAGGTCCCTATTTCCTTTCTTGTTGTCAGCCAGAGACCCCTCCACTTCCTGGAGACCACTCTCCAGTTCTTGCATTTGGTCCTTCTAGACATAAAGCAAGCAATGAGTTGTCAAATTCTTCTTGTGCTTCATCACTCTCTGATTTCTCCTTTTGGTACCAGGCAGAGCAAAAACTCTGCTTTTCAAGCAGTCTTTCAATTGAAATACATGTTTAGATTGGGCTTGTGAACTTACGTAACAGAAATAACCATTTAAGTTAATCAGAATCTCTAAATATGATGGGATTTCTGTTCAGTACATACATATCAGAATCAATTATTTCATATGGCACACACTGATTATCCAACATCCTCTTCAGTCTGTGACAAATTTATTGCTTTCTTCCACTAGAACATGATAAGAGCCAGTGTTAGATAATGAAACAAGGAGCCTTGACAAAAAGCAAATTATAAATTTGAACACTCAAAAATAAAAGGTATTATAGATTTTAGAAGTTATCCTGGAATTTATACAAATCTTATCAGAAGTATAAAACTACAAAGAGAGTCATTGTGGTACTAAAACGAGATTCAGATATAGATGTTAGAACAATCTGGGGTTTTGTCCAACACTCATAACCACGCAGCAAGCTGAGGTTAAAGGGGGTTTATTATGAAGGAGGGAGGGGGATGAGGAATGGAGGAGGGGGAAGAGGAAGGGGGGAGGGGGATGAGGAATGGAGTAGGGGAAGAGGAAGGGGGGAGGGGGAAGAGGGTAAAGGAACGCTTTCTTCAAGAGCCTAAAGAAATTGTCCTCCCGCATTGTGATGTGTTTCTCCTTTTATTCTCCGAAGTTTGCTGTCCCTGTTTGGTACTGAATTTTGCATTTGATGACTCATCTTATTGCCATTGGCTAGTATTTTTGCTTCTTTCATTTTGTGCCTGTCCTGACCTGTTTGCTCCTTATTGATGGAACCATACCATGAGTCCTTCTTTGATGTGGTTTCTTGCCCTGGGCAGCATTTGGCAAGAGGCATTATGAATTTTGGCAAGGATGAGGGGAAAGGAAAGGGTCATGAGTCAGTGGGCCATGAGTTTTGGCTGCTGCTGCAGGGCGAGGAGGGGGTGGGGGCCCAAGTTTCATCCCCTGTGACCTGCCATTCCTACCTTTTGTTTATTATAGATTTAAGGGAAGGAGACAAGGTGCCGTTTGCCATTCTTAACTAATTCCTGCTGGAGGGGGGGCGTTAGGGGTTTTCAGGGATGGAGGCAGGATTTTCAATGCGATGGTATTTCAATGCAATGGTTTGCTTCATCTGGTTCTTGCGTTGTAAGTCTTTAGTAACCTAGCAGGTTGTTTCTGAAAGCGCTTAAAGGTAATATGTTATGAACTATTTTTTGAGTTAGTGAAATGACTGTGTGGTGTAAGAACTGATTAACAAGCTTATAGAACAAGGCTGCTA
>PVIY010037682.1:0-24472 GCA_004026745.1 Myrmecophaga tridactyla | reverse complement strand
ATACTTAAAGATTCTTTTAATCCTTCTCTATGTCTACCCCCTTTCCCCTCTTGTTGTAGACCGCCCACTTCCGTAGCTCGTCACAAACCCACAACCCTTCCTGTTTTTCTCCTCCCTTCTCTAATTATAGCTCTACACCTGCCTGAAGCTTAGCGACGGCCTCCTAGCTTGTATGATTGGCTGTCACCTCCTGACGTGTAAGCCCAAAACTCCGCCCCTTCCCCGAACGTACTTAAGCCCTACGCCTCCCGAGCTCGAGGTCGTCGATTGAGCCCCAGGGTTTCCTAACCCCAAATGTCTCACTCCTCGGGTCCCCGGGTGGCCCATCCCGGTGTGTATCAATAAAAGCCTTAACCCGCATCTGGCCTCAGTGAAGACTTCTCTCGCGACCGCCAGCTGAGGAAAGCGCCGGCTCCGGCTTACCCAGGTTAATTCTCTGCGAGTTCGCCCCCAAACCCACCCAGTGTACCGGTTTGCCTGACATGGCTGAAGCAATCCGCGGCAATCACACAACAGTCTGAGGCTTTTATGACCATGAACATCTCGAATATATGGAAGCATTCTGATTATATGGTTCTAGCACTGTTCTGCTGACAGAAAACTCATGGGCTCTAAGAGCAAAGGAGAGAAAACTACAGAATTTATAATAGCTTGGTGAACTATACATCTATGGAAAAATGTTAAATCTTTCTCTAGATGTCTCCATCAGTGAAGAATACATGAAGAAAAATTACCATACATTTTCCTATCACATAGGTTATCTTAATGTAACTGGAAAAATTTTAAAGTGACTCAAGATTTTGGTTGGCCAAATTTGCTAGTTGCCTATATAGCAATCCCACAGGATTTTGATACACTGGTCTTTTTATATATGGACTGGAGAATACTGGACTGATGGAAGCTTTCATTCTTACTCTTTTGGATACATATTCCAAATATATAGGCAGTTTCAATGTAACCCAATATACTAAATAGTTGTGGATTATTGCATTTAAACAGAATGCTTTGTAATGATTTTGAGTCAATTTTGGCTGCTTTGTATGTTCCATAAGTTCTGAGATTGTCTCACTTCAACAGAGATAATTAGTTTCAATTAAAATTATTTATTTATGAGATCTAATTAACTTCAATTCCGGAGTCCTGTGAGAGGCACCATGAGGAGGAAATCTGCAAATGGGTCTGCTAGAAAAGATTCTGATGGAAGCTTGGAAATGACACATTATTTGCTACTATTTTGCAACAAATAAGAGAGAAAATCAGAAAAAAATATATATTACAAATCGAGAAAAGAACAATAGGATCTTCTCTTCCTAAGAACAACAAATGTCTTCCAGCTCATGGCAAAATTTGAAAAACAAGAACATATCGATTAGATAGATAGACAGATATTGATTTTGATGGTAACATTAAGGGAGAAGAATTATTTAATTAAAATTTTAATAACATTTTAACTTTAAAAATTAAAATGAAGTAACCCTGTGTTGGTATCTCAATTTCTGTTTTGAAATGTTATTGGAGTGAAAATCCAAAAATCAAGGAACCAATTGATGATAAAATAGAAGTAACACATAAACAATGAAGCAGAAATATGAGGAAGGCCTGACAGCTCATCAGAAGATTGCCCATGTATTTAATCACCATAAATTACCTGAAAGATGAACAAAGCTAAGTTTGACAGCTTGGGAGAGACAGTTTTGCCAGGTTTGTTTGTCAACCTTTAAATTAATGTTGCACTGCATGAGTTAACCAGATTAATATTACTACGGAAAGAACATAACTCCTGTTTTTCAGATATTTCCAGAAGTTTGAAGAGAAATATTCTAAACCAGAAATTCTATGAACTAATATCTTAGAGACATCATAGGAAATTGAAATAGCAAGGATTATTTAAAAGGGAATGTTTAAAATTGTTTAAAAGGTAAGGTCAGGAGCTGACATCATCAACCTGGCAATGTAAACAGCTACTGAAAACCTCTCGCCAGAGATTTAGTGGAAAAAAAAGAACAATTCTCACTTGTTCCGAACTCTGAAGGAAGGTGTAGCCTGGGGAAGGATCACACAAACACGAAATAGAGAAAAGAGAAAAATATCCGGTGGGAAACTTCCATTCCAGTCCATCCAGTGCTCCCTCGTCCCCCTTACTCAGTCCCACACAACACAGAAGGGTACAGAAGAAGCAGCTGGGATCCCTCCCACCGCCCACTGGGGGACACATATAAAATCTCCCACAGCAGTGAGAAGGATTCCACCTACATCCAGACTCAGAGACCCAAGCTCAGAGTCTCATGGCAGGACTTAAGCCACTGGGGAGGGCAGAACGCAAAAGGGTAGTAAGGAGGATTTTTCAAAATGGAGGACTAAGGAGGGAACTGCAAAATCTCCCCTAAAAACAGCAAATTAGCCAGCCAGAAAATACCAAATCAACTATTTGGGGACCTGGGGAAGGATATTTCAAGGCCCAACTCAGTGAGGGATGAAGAGTCTGAGGAAACAGAGACGGTGTTTCCAGCCCTGGGTCCTGGTGCCCATCGCCCATCCCTGAGGGAGACAGGAGCAGAGGTTCCATCCCTGCCTGGGAGATGGCTGCAGATTGGGGCAGCTGGGGAAATCATCTGCCACAAATAAAGTGGGGGACACTGCCCCACATTGAGCCAGACTCTGGCTGGTAGAGTGCATAGGATGATTACGTCACCAAACAGCGTTATCTGCTGGCCAGACTGGAAAGTGCAAGTTTTCTGAGCCTCTCCAGGCCTTATCCCAGGTCCACTGGAAATGGTCTACACCCCTGCATGAGTACTTGGCCCTGTTTTGGCCAAGAAATATGGATAAACCAACTATCAAAGCAGTGCCCTAAAACAAACCCAGCTTTTGCTGACCGGTGAAAAACAGAGCACTCCTGGGCCAACTGCTGACTGAGGACGTTGGACCTCTCAGTTCTGAAGCCCAAAGTCCTTTCACACAGCAGCCTGGGAATTACCAGACGCATTGTACCTGCAGGCGGGGTCTCAGTCAAGGAGCGCAGTGCTGAGCCTCCAACCCTGGAGTCACCAGCGTCCAGCATGCACTGAGAACTGGGATTTTAACTGGATTGTTGCCTGGTTAGGTTACTATGCCAGTTTGAAGCTATGATGAACCCCAGAAAAGCCATGTCCTTAAATCCTCATTTGATTTTGCTGGGTGAGATATCTTTCTGATAGTTTCCATGGAGATGTGACCCACCAAATTGTGGGTGGTAACTTTTGATTAGATGGTTTCCATGGAGATGTGTCTCCGCCCATTCAAGATGGGGTTGCTTACTGGAGTCCTTTAAGAGGGAACCATTGTGGAAAATGCTCAGAGTCAACAGAGCCCACACAGCCCCAGGCCTTTGGAGATGCATAAAGAAAACACCCGTGGGGAAGCCATTGAAGAAGCCTGGAGAGAAAGCTAGCAGATATCACCACGTGCCTTTCCAGCTGAGAGAGAAACCCTGAACATCACTGTGACTTCCGTCTCAACTAATTTTCCAACAGAAAAACATCATACAATTAAAAGTAATACATAAAGTGTTTTAAAAAGATTCAGGTTATGCAATAAACTTGCATCTTTATGGAACTTTAAAAAGATTTCAGAGATTGAATAAATCTTTATATTTTCAAAAGTTAAATTATTCACTTAAACAAGTTTTCTTTTTTACTCCTCAAGAAAAACATTTGCAAAATGTTTCTTTCTTTACATTTTTACATGCAAAAAATGTTCTGAGTTTCTATTCTTGGGCCAGACCCTGTTTTCTTCATTGGAGAGACAATGGTGGTGTATGGTAATTTTTATTCTCGTGGATCTAATGTTCTGGTGAAAGAAGAAGAAATTAGACAAATACATATAAATAATTATAGAGTTACAGCTATGAGGAAAATAAAACAGGGTCAAAGGAGCAAGATCAAAGAACCGTTTTGATGAGTTTACAAAACTAGCATTTGGATGAAAGGTAGCCAATGGTAATAGACTATCCAAATATAAGGATGGACAATTTCAACCATAGAAGAAACACATGAGAGCCCTGAGATGATATAAAGCAAGAAAAACAAAAAAAAATATGACTAGCCTAAAGTGGGCAATAAAAAGAGGTAAATGAAGCTGGGGAAGAAGGCAAGGATGCAATCGTGTAGAGTCTTATAGGCCATATGAGGAATTTGGAATTCACTCCAGAGGCAAAGGAAAATCCTTGAAGTCCTTCAACAATGGAATGCCATAAATTGACTGACAGGTTGTACCCACTGGGTTCTGCAGGGAAGCAAAGCGGCCACTATGCATTCCCCTGAGAAGTCTGCAAGGAATAAAAGTGCTGTGTTCCCCGAAATAAAGCAATGGATGAAAAATACCTCTGCATTCAATAGGTCATGTAGTTCCACTTAGAAAAGAGCTTTTTGCTAAAAAGCAATCACTGATTTCCATTTGACTCCTTTTGAAGTCTTTGTTAACCGAATAATATTTCCTTAACTCTTACACCTGAACATAACTTCTTTCCCTATTATTTTAGCTAGAAGCAATAACAGTGTCCTAAAATGTACTGTTTTAGCAAGAGTAATAGTGCACGTTTTCAAAGAGAAGACTTTTAGAATGATTCAGAAATTACAACCCTAGTTCTCTGGCAATGAGAAATGGATATGGAAGTCCTCTGTAAACAATAATGCATCATGCAAGTAAACATTATTACCTGGAGCTGAATACCAAATCTGTTTAAACTGGGACAAGCACCTGCACTAAACTTCTACTTCTCATCACATGGTCCATTGAGTCTCTATTTAAAAGCAAGTATCAGAAAAAGATGTTTGACACTGCAGTAGTGAAACACCTATCAAATGTGGCAGCTTTGAACTCTCTGAATTACTTCCAAAACTATGAACCCCAAGCTGGAGAAAGTTGCACTGTCCTGGGGCATTTCTTTGAAAATAAATCAAATATTACATAAAAGAGACAATGGACTTAATATTAAGATTGATGCTTTCGTCTCTAGTGGCTTGCAGACAACACAAAATGCAAAAATGAAATTTCACGTTTTTCATATTTGTTTCACTGAAATTTACTGAAAAAGCCTTTTGATGTAATCATTAAATCAGCCATTTGCTCTTTAGCACAGTAGTCCAAGGTCATTTCCTAAAGGAGGAGAAATGTAAAACTCTGAGAGAGAAGCTTTGGAATGCTACACAGGTTTTAAGGATAAAATTTAGGTTAAAATATCAGTTTCAATAACTGCAGGAAAAAGTGAAAAGCATGTTTTCTCTTTAATTTTATCAGACAGATAATGACTTATAATGCATACTTTTTCCCCTCAGCTATGATTAGTCTGATATAGAAAAGGTATGCATCATTTTTCAAGGTTATAGGGACAGACATACTGACTTTATTGTACTGCAGGGGCTCAGATATTGTTGGTTTGAAGAGATGCTGCAGAGTCCTCTCAGCTAGATGAATGCACTTTTTGTGTACTTGCCTGCAAGTTGAATGCATAGATCAAAATGTAGAATGTCTTTATGAAGCCAAAATTAGGTCCCGCTACTCAACCTGAAGATGTGTCAAATCTTATGATGACAAATATTCTGTAAGCTAATTATCGAACACTTAGCAGATCCAAACGTTTGCTGTCTGCCCAGTATGTGGATGCATCTTTGTTGTTGCTCAAATATAAAGTAGATCTAGCTTTGGAAAGCCCTAGAAATTACTGTTTCTATATAATAGCCAGTTAACACTAGCTTGTGAGTTCCCCTTGTAGAACATTTAAATGGGACCTAAATGTAAAATCTATTATTAATGAAGTGATTTTTCATATCGGAGTTTACAAATTTATTGATTTCCCTTGAAATATAAAGGCTGAAATGAGATTTCCTCAACATACGTATGAGTAAAATGTTAATAAAATGATAAAATTATCGGTTTCTAAATTATACAATAGTTGAATTTCAAGGCATTTTAATTTAATTTAAATAAGGTCATTTTAAAACAAAACATAAGGTTAGTTTTCTTTGTTCCCTTAAAATATATGGGATAAATATTTATGCTCCATTGTTCATAGAATACTAGAAATTTCAAAAAAATTTACATTATGCATGTATATAGGAAGATGATAGTCAAATTTTCACTCGGGCTCTCAGTTTCTGAACTTACCATCCATGTATAACACAGTGTGCTGTTCCTCTCCAGATGCTTCTTTCCAAGCTATATAACAGCTTTGGGCCTCAAGTAATCTGCGAGAACACTGAGTAAATGCAACACTGCTAACTATTAGCACTGCTTTGTAGCCAAAACTGGGGTGGCACGGTCCAACGACCCAGATGGAATCCTGGCTTCACCTCTTACTTATTGAATGGCCATGGCCAAGTTATTTAACCTCTGCTTTGGTTTCCTAAACTTTAAAATGGGAATATTAATATTATCCACCTTTTAGGCTTTTATGAGAAAAAAAACAGCAAATAATACATGTAAAGTGCTTAAATGAATGCCTGGTACAGAATAATGGTAAAAATCTGTTTTCTGTGGTGATGGTGAGAGAAGACAGAGAAGGATTAACAGCCAATCATTGGATGCATATGTAAGAAATGCTGCACTAATTCAAACCTTTGAAATACTCAGACTGACATTCTCTCTGGTATTATTACATAGCCTCCAACGTTAAATGAATATACATATAAACACTCATTTGATCCCTACGGAGAAGATGAGTCAACCACTAATATCCTTATTAATAAGATAAGGACAGTGAAATGGAGGGCAATACGATATCTTGCCAAATTAAGTTATTTTGTGGTTCCTTGCCTCCTTCTTGGAAAAAAAGAAAAATCATCACAAAGAACCCCTTCAACTATCCTATCATCCAATATAAAACCTTTCCTAAATCTGTACCATCCTTTTCCTCCTTCCATCACTGTATGTTAGAAGAGGTGTATGATTAATTCCCTCTCACTTGACTTTGGATCCTACCTCCTTTTCAGTCATTTCAGTTCATATTCTACCCATGACCCTTAATATGTTTTCATAGTCTTTTCACAGGTCCCATGCATCATCATTTAACATTTTTCAATTCTCTTAAAATAAAAATAAAGTAAAATTCTCTGTTCTGAGACAGCTGTTCCCTTCTAGTTATTACTTGGGCTCTCCCCTCATCTTCAAGAATAAGCTGATTTAATGAAACCAGCTACATGTACTGGATCCCTGTTCTCATAGCCATCCAAGAACTTCTTACCCCACTACAATTGAGCTTCTGTGCTTCTCATAATCCTCTACAAATGACCTTGCAAATGACATGCAATCTCCATGTTGCTAACCCTCCTTAAACATTTTCTATATCATACAATGCTTAATTTCTCTGCAGCAATTTATATTGTTGAGCACTCTATCCTCTGAGTATGTTCTTTGCATAATACCACTTCTATGGATTTTCTCCTCTACTTACTGTCCATCCTTCTCAATATCTTTTAAGGCTTACTTTTCTTCCATCTTTTGTTTTCACCTAAGCAGCTTCCCTCTAAACATATGTAGTCTCTTTGTGTTTCTTAAGGTTCAAATCTTCATATCCAGTAGCATCCTATACATTTTCACCTGAGCACTCATGGCATTTCAAATTCAATGTATACCAAATTGAACTCCTTATTCCCTCCCATCAATCCAACACCCCCTCGAATCTCTTTTTTGTATCTCCTGTCTCAATAAAAGACATTATCCTCTCCTCCATTACCTAAATTCAAATCCTGGAAAACATCATCAATATTTGACATCAAATCAGTTGCCCAATCTTGGTAATCTCAATTGCTACCATCCTCTTTCCTGTGCCCTCACTTAATCCAGGCCTCCAGTGTTCCTCTTTCTGAAGTTAGGCCAAAACATGTACTTCTTTCCATCCTGCACCCCTGCATACTTCCTCACATTGCAGCCAAAGAGACTTTGCTTATCTGAGCATCTCCAGGTTTAACACCAGGTTTAATGCTTTTTGACTGTGGTAGTATGGCTAAATGCCTTAAATTGGTTAAGTCCTCTGCCACCTGGAATCTGCCTACATCTTCACTCCTTCTTTGTAAATGCCCTTCTTGTGCTCTTCTCTTCCACAATATTGGATTTCTCTGCAGTCCTCAAATTTCCTGTTCCCTCTTACCTACAGGCCATTACCCCAGTGCCTGCAGTTTTTCATTCCTTCCTTACCATTTTACCTGGAGAATGACTCCTCATCTTGGTGGGACTCAGTTTAAGTGAATTCTTCTGGGAAGCCTTCTCTGAGCCTTGTGTTTGAATAATTATCAAACTTGTGTTTTCCCATGGTCCGTGCATGACATTCAGTTATTTAGTTCTTTAACTGATGATCTTCATTGCGGGGCTGTAAGCTCCACAACAGCAGGGACTGTGCAGCCTTAGTCACTCTTCAGTGCTCAGCACTGAACCCTGAGCTTGACATGAAGTAGACGTTTAATCAGTGTCGAGGAACTCAGTATGCTAATGAAGTAATTTTCATTGCTATCCACTAAAGGGAGTTTTAACTGGTCAAAAGGGGTGTCAGAATATTTTATACAGTGGAAATGAAAACCGTGGAAGATAGTAACTGAATTCTTCTATAAAACATCTCCTACTAATGTCAAAAATAATTCCAATGAGGGGGTATTATTCATGTGAAATAGTTCACTTCTTTTATCTTAAATAAGCAGTGAGTAACAATGGAGTAGGAGGCAAGGACAGTCCCATTTCACATTCTCACCAGTCACCAGGATCCCTATAGTGTGAAACACGCATACACAGAGCAGTAAACATTTTCTTGTTTCTTGATTTGTAAAGTAAATTATAATAAGCATGTTGCATAAAGCCTTGTATTTGTTGAACTGTTTGGTATCTGGGTAGGGCTTTAATAAATGCTTCTCTATGATTATAAAGACTCATCCAAAATATGTTTATTTTATTGTGCTGGTTTGAAAGGAAGTATGCCCCCTAAGAAAA
Organism: Myrmecophaga tridactyla; assembly: GCA_004026745.1. Classification (NCBI taxonomy): domain Eukaryota; kingdom Metazoa; phylum Chordata; class Mammalia; order Pilosa; family Myrmecophagidae; genus Myrmecophaga; species Myrmecophaga tridactyla. Next base: position 15,517 of record PVIY010037682.1, on the reverse strand, counting down.
GCCATGTTTTAATAGAAATATCATTTCGTAAAGGTAGAATAATCCCTATTCAATACTGTATGTTTGAAAGTGTAATCGGATCATCTCCCTGGATGATGGGATTTGGTCAAGAGTGGTTGTTAAACTGGATGAGGGGGTGACATGTCTCCACCCATTTGGGTGGGTCTTGATTGGTGTATTGGAGTCCTGTGAAAGAGGAAATATTTTGGACCATGAGAGATTCGGAGAGAGCAACACTACGAAGCAGAGTCCACCAGCCAGTGACCTTTGAAGAAGGAAAATGCCCCCCGGGGAGCTTCATGTAACTGGAAGCCAGGAGAAGAATCTAGCAGATGATGCTATATTTGTCATGTGCCCTTCCAGCTGAGAGAGAAGCCCTGACTGTGTTCGCCATGTGCCTTCTCACTTGAGAGAGAAGCCCTGAACTTCATCGGCCTTCTTGAATGAAACTGTCATTCCCTGGGTGCCTTTGATTGGACATTTCTATAGCCTTGTTTTAATTGGGACATTTTCTCAGCCTTATAACTGTAAACTAACAACTCATTACATTACCCCTTTTAGAAGCCATTTCGTTTCTGGTATATTTCATTCTGGCAGCTAGCAAACTAGAACATTTATGTATCATTTTTTATGGTAAGTCACAGATATCTAGATATGAACACTGATATCTCTGTGGCTCTTGATAAATGATTGTATTTTAATTTATTCATCTTTAAAGAGAGTTGTCTGTAGACTGGGATTGAGAATGCAAAGAGGCAAGCATAGAGCCTGGCCCTCAGTCATTCCAATATAATACATCCTGTTCCTGAAAATAAGGTCAATATAGAGCATCCCAGACTATTTTTAATTGCTTATATCTCCATGAATATGCATCTCTTTTTTGCCCTTTATCATTATTATTTAACAAATATTTATTTAGCACCAAGTACTAAGCTCAGTTTTATGGATTTGGCAGTAAACAAAGTGGGAAGGATCCCTGCCCTTTTGTAGCATATGTTCTAGTTTATCACACTTTTCTGTAATTAATTTCAGTACACACCTGCCATTTCTGCTGCACTGACAGCTCCTGTAGGAAGGTGCTGTGCCTTATTCAGCTCTGCATCCTCCAGGGCTCGGCACTTTAAGGGTGTTCTGTGAAATGTTCAATGGAGAATCAGTAGGACTAAATCAAGTCATCTTAGTTGGGAAGTTGGGTGTGGGATGATGTGATGGTGCCCAGCTGTCTGGTCAGGCAAGCACTGGCCTCACCATCACACAGGTGTATTTTGTGGCTGGTTGACACACGAGAAGACTAGTTTATTAAATCATGTCAATTGATTGCATCTGTGGCCAATCACATCTACGACCAACTAAGGTGTGCCCACTACAAACAACAGAATCTGATCAGTTGAATTTGATCCAACCAGTCGAAAACTTTTAAGAGAGAAAAGAGAATCTTCACTTCTTTGGTCAGCGAGCCTCTCTCATGAAGTTCTCGAGATCCTTCATCGGAGTTGCCAGCCTTGTGGTCTGCCCTATGGATTTTATATTCTTGCATCCCCGCTATTATAAAGCTCATATTTACAGATATCTCTAGAGAACCCTGACTAAAATAGATGTCAGTTCACTTTAAGAGTCAAATTTTAGGGGAATGCTATTGGAGAGCATATCCTCAGTGTATATAGGACCATATGTATCGTCGTTTGCTAGGGCTGCCCAAACAATATACCACAACCAGGGGGGCTTAAAACAACAGATATGCACTGTCTCCATCCTGGATGTTAGAAGTCTGACATCAGGGTTTCAGCAGGGATATGCTTCTTCTCAGACCTATTGAGAAAGTTCATTCCTTGCTCTTCTAGCTTCTAGTGAAGGGATTGGGATTGGGAATGTAAAGAGGCAAGCATACAGCCTGGCCCTCAGTCATTCCAATACAATACAATATTCTGCCTCAGTTGTTCATGACATTCTTTTCTTATCTGTTTGTCTATGTCTGCTTCTGCCCTTCTCATAAGGACACTAAGCATTTTGGATCATGACCCACTCTAATCCATTTTGGCCTCATTTTAACTAATACCTTCTTCAAGGACTGAATGTTACAAATCAAATATGTCTTTATTTGGGGAATACATATCAACCTATAACACTGAGTAGTCTGATTAAGAATATAAATTTGATTTTTCCTTCAACAGTCAATTCAGATTTCATTCCCATTACAAAGACTTTTCCATGTTTTTTTCACCTTCCTAGCCTTGTGAAAATGAAAGCTTCCTTCTTCTGTGGCTTTCAAGACATCTTTTCTAAATGCCTCATTACAGCACATTCACATTGTTTTATAATTAAGTTTTTATATATCTCTCCCTTCTGGTTGACTATGAGCTTTTTGAGAGTAGAAATCACGTCTTACTCATTTTTTTAAACCCTAGGATCTTTCATAATTGTCAAATTTATAATGGAGAAATGAAAGAAATGAATGATTGTATAGCCATCCTGAAAAAAGTTTCTGCCTTCAAGGATAACAAAGCAAAAGATCACCAACAAAGCATGGATTCACTCTGAGTCATTTCATGTGGTAAGGGAAGAGAGGCATAAGGATAAAATTGATGAATTTCACAGATAAACTTTGCAATTTGGATACCTCAAGATATTTTGATACACTTTAGCTAAATAAATATAATAATACAGAAATAAATAAGTAAATTAATTAATGGATTTTTTTCCCTGTGTTTCAGTTTTTCATATACTCCTAGTTGAAAAAAACTGCCACTCCCATCATACCCTCATTTTGTTTAGGAGCCAACGTTTGGCTCTTAGCAAGGAACACTAGTCAAGCAATACTCATCTAAACTGTTGTCCTGAGCTAGAAACCTTGATGGAAGTTAAAAGAACAATAGCACGTTTTGATCCTGTCCTTATTCTTAGAGCATAACCACAATGAATATTCAAAGGACTGTGGAAGCAGATTGAAAGTGAATTTAAAGGTTAAAGTGAAGGTTAAAATAAAAGATGAGGGGGTTGGTATTGATAAGAAGGCTTTGTTCAGTAGGTGACATTATTTAAAGGCAGTTTTAAAAAAATAAATTATGCATGGAAAATATGATTGGGGTTGCAGCACAGACAGTATGGAGAAGGAATGGGGATCTAAACTTTAAAGTGATAATAGGTTTAAAAATGTTTCAATTCAGTCCATACTCAGTTGAAAATCTGGCCAAAAAACCTTTCAGTACAGTCACAAGTTGGTCCATAAACTTTGCATTCTTGTCTTTAGACAATTAAGCATGTTTAATTTTTCAAGTTACATTTTATATTATGTTAGATTTTTTTATTGCTGAGTTACTTTGTTTTTTTGCCAATAATTTTATTACTAATAAATGAGTTTCTACTAATTAGAATTTGTATCTTATCTCATATATATCATATTTCTAGCATATTAGGCCATCAGCTTGATATTGAAATTATTTCTCTATGTGTGTGTTCCCTCCACTAATTACTGAGCTCTTGGAGTCTGGGACAATTTGTTTTCATCTTTGGAATTTGGAAAGCACAATACTTTATAGTGCTTTGTATATAGTATATTTTCAATAAGTATTTACAGAAATGAAATCTCAAAATGCAGTAATAAGATTACATCCAAGGGTACGGCTTTGGAGATATGACATAGAGGCAAACCATTATAAAAAATACATTCAAATTTTCAAGCAAAAATAAACTTTTGTGGAAAACTAATTTTTAAGTTGGATGATTTTTGAAATCATGAGAAATACAAATACACAGCTTCCACTCCATGCCAGTTTGCAGCTATTATGTACCCCAGAAAAGCCATGTCCTTTAATCTTCATTCAGTATTGCTGGTTGGTATCTTTTTTATTGTTTCCATGGAGATGTGGCCTATCCAATTGTGGGTGATAACTTTTGATTAGATTGTTTCCATGGAGATGTGTCTCCACCCGTTCAAGGTGGGGTTGCTTACTGGAGCCCTTTAAGAGGGAATCATTTTGGAAAAAGCTTGAGAATCACCAGAGTCAACAGAGCCCTCACAGCCAGAGACCATTGGGAGCAGAAGGAAAACATCTGAGGGAAGCCTTGTGGAATGAGGAGAGAAGTCGCCATGTGCCCTTCCAGCTGAGAAAGAAACCCCGAACTTCATCAGCCCTTTCTTTGGAGTTAAGGTATCTTTCCCTCAATGCCTTAATTTGGATATATTCATGGCCTTAGAAATGTAAATTTGCAACTTAATAAATTTCCCTTTTAAAAAGCAGTTGTGTTTCTGGTTTATCTCATTCCAGCAGCTTGCTGACTAGAATACACTCCAAATTGTGCATATCATGGAAATTGGAGAAATTTCAATATTTGCTTAGTCATGTCTTTATGGAGATAATAAGCCCTTTTAAAGAATATTTGCTAAACAAACCCAAAACTCAAAATGCTCACTCCTCTTAATAAAAGTCTCCTTCAGACCAATAAGCATTTTACTGGGCATTTAATTATATGCACCAGGTATGAGGTCCTTAAGAATGCATCAGTTAGTAGTATACCAAACCTAAACTTATAATGGTTGGAGATATCTTTTTGACTACCTTTGTGTATCAACCATCATTTCCACCTTGGCATTTCACCCTTGGAACTGAAGGACAGAAGCCGGCCTAACTTTATGCCTGGGAAGAATTTTGTGCTGAATTTTCCATTTAGCTCTATTGCTAAAACCTTTTTCCTTTCCCTTGCAATTAATTCTCTGTAATGATTCAAAGATTTGAATAATGCTGTAGTAAGTTTATCAAAATAAATAATATGAAGACATTTGAGGATTGCCATTTGAAGAGTTATCACTTTAACTTGCTCCCATTTAATTCATATTATCTACCTCAAATATCTGAAGTATTTAGAGAATAAGAAATATTCTCTAAATATTTGATTTTCTTATTCTGGATATTTGCAATTATTTAAGATAAATGAGCTGCTGATTTCATTCTTTCTCCTATTATATTGCCCTCAATCATTTTTTTCTTATTTTTTTTTTAGCAAGAAAATAACTTGATAATATATGAAATTATTTTATGGGGTAATACTTAAGAAATAGATGTGAATCTCAATTCCTATTCTTAAAAGGATCTGTGGGCCTTTGTCAAAATAGTTAACTAAGTTTTATGGATACAACACATTGTGTTTTAGGTTCACTCCACACTCCTGGCAGTGCAAACCTCTACGTGAGCTGCTCAAAGCTAAGAATATATATACTATAATGTAATATTTCATAGTTTTCACTTCATATAATAGATCTGTCAGCATTCATTCAGACATAACCCAAATTTGTTAGATGAAGAAAATTTACCTGGTTAATGTGGTAAATCTGTGGACTGCTTTCTATATAAAACAGAAACTTGAGTATTTAAAGACCAGTCACCTTTTGCATTCATAAATCCAAATAAACCTATTAACATAATTGAATCTATCTTTTGACTAAGGAATCAAACTTTAGTGTACTTTTAATTTTAAGACATCTCCCCAAAAAGGCACAAAATGACACCTCCTGTTCCCTTCCTTTCATTTTCTCTAGGCTTTATGACTATTCTTAGCAGAAGTAAAATGTGTTCCACTTCAGACTCTCCATTCTCTCCTTCTTGAGCAGATACTCTATAACAAGTCTTGGTTATTTCACATTTCTCCAGTGTCCTTAATGATTCTTGTTCTGGGCTTGCATGTTTCCTTCCATCCCTGCCCCCACCCCCCAAAAAAGGATTGTAACTCTTTTCTTCATTCATTTATCCAAAGCTGATAAGCACCTACTCTAAGTTGGGAATTGTGCCAGACACTGAGATACATTGGTCAAGAAGACAAACACAGTCCTGCCAAATGGAGTTTTCTCTTGAGCTGTGTACTTCTTCTTAACAGTGCAATCACTGGGAAAGGGTTTAGCAAAAAGGGGCACTATTTTGGGTTGGAGTAATTCAATAATGGCTCAAATAAGAGGTAAGATTTGGTCCCGGAAGACTTAAAGGAGAGTTTCTTATAGTTGAGTGTGCTTCAAAGGGGGCTTACTAAAATGCAGATTCTTGGGGTTTGTGTTTAGGGATTCTAATTTAGAAAATCTGAAGTAGGGAAAATAAATCTTTTGTAACTAACTTTCCAATTTTGATGCACAAAATGTATGGACCAAATTGTGATCACCCTTGCCCAAAAGGTGAGCCAGTTATAAAAGGACAAAGATAAGTAGAGAATCCTTCACACCTGGCAGGATGACATCAAGGGGACCAGAAGGAGAAAAGACAAGAAAATAGGTAAAAGGGTACTCCTGATAGAAAAGAAGGTAGTCAGTACAACAGAGCCTGCCCCTTCTTTTTTCTAATTTAGACTTTTTCTTTCGTTCAAGAGAAAATTAACCGGCAAGATTCAGATATTTCTCTGCTGACTTATTAAAATATCCTTGAGCACCTGCTCTGTACTATTTTTTTTGTTATCTGCTGGAGATATATAACTGAAAAACACAGTACTCCTACCATCAAAGAATCAGAGCCTTGTAAAGAATACTGAGGAATAAACAAATAGCAATGATCTGTGAGAATTGCTATAATGGAGGTAGGGGTGGATTTACTATGAGCATAATCAAACGTGCACATTAAGTCCTCTTACTTTCTTCCCAAGGCTTTGCAACGGATTGTATTCTTTACCTTAAAAGTCTTCCTGACATTGTAGAAGCTTCTGATACCATGAAACCTAGACCCACCAGAAAAGAAAGGAAATGGATATGAAGGTAATAGAAGGTCTAATTGTCCAGGAAGTAAAGAGAGATCAAACCAGGTGAGCTAGATCTTAAACAAAGTAAGATTTATTTGGAGGGAAAAATATCTAATATAATAAATTAAAATGCCTGAAGTGTTGAGAAAATTATAAATTCAGTAGCAGGGTGTGAGTTCTGGCGCTTGGAATATATCTACAGCAATAAATAATAATAAATACATAAAGACCAAAGGAAAACCGGCTTACATGACTCAGGGCCAGATGGTAAAGGGCCTTGAATATTAAGCTGGGGGCTTGAATTAACCATGAAGATCAGTGCCAGTTAAAAAAAAAATGATCTGAGAGGCTTTTAAAAATACTAAGGTCTACACCATACTAGGAGTAAATATGATTTAGTAGGTGTGGAATGGGTCTTGAGAAGCAGTATGTTCTGCATCAAATACTGTGATGGAAAACAGCAGGATACTATGGGAAAGAATATTGGAGGGAAGAATGAGAGATTAAGGAAAGACTATTTGGGAATAAAGCTCTTAAAACAAGACCTGAAGGCAGTCTGAACCAGCTAGGTGCCAGGCCTGAGGAGTGCAGGGAGAGCAGCCACTCTTGCAGAGGATTACAACCATGGAGGAAACTAAAGTTAAAAGAGCTTAAATAATTTTCTTAAAATCACGGAGCTGCTATTTTAACGCAGGAATTCTGACCCTGTGCTCCTGCTTTTTGTTGCTAAATGTGATGGTTCCAGCATTGCCTTATTAAGAACATTACTGATCTATATGTGAAGATAGAAGCAAAGAAGACCTGTAGTCCAGAGAAGATAAAGCAAAACAAAAATTCAAACAATTAAATATATTAATTCTAAAATCAAAGATGGTAAAAAAAAAGATTAAGAAAAAGCAAGAGACTTGTTTATGTTCCAACACACAGGCTCAGGATTTATTAGACATCAAAATGTGTATGAATTCATATATAGTAAAATAATTCACATTCACATTTGGTTTTAGATACAGAATCACCTTAAATAAAATGAATGAATGATATTTATGTGGCAATAAGCAAATGAACCTAGATTTGAAAAAGAGAAATTTAGAAAAATATCAAGAATAATTTAGGGAAAAAAAAGATTAATTATGATCTTTGACTACAAAGAAAGGATGTATTATCTTGATCAACAATAAGGGGAGAATTTTAAATGTCTGGCTAATTCATCATGTCCAATCTTAAGGCAAAGAAATAAAATTAAATTATCTAGTTTGCCTTTAGGTCTCCATACTCATGTAAGCTATAACAACAGCAATTAAAATCATTCATTTTGCTCACCATGTGAACTAAAATTAAAATGGAAAAAAATAAGTGTAAGCCGCTTTTATATTTAAATCCTTATTTTTCAACCACTTAAAGCAATGTGTTTGATTCACTCACTGTCCAACTCTTGATCAGTTTCATAATTGTACTCAAAGGAGCATGAAATCGTGAAAACTGACTTGGTTTTCTTTTATTTTGTTTTTCATAGATTTTATCATACTTAGAGTACATACTTGAGTACCATGCATGGCTTTAATCCATCTCTTACTGCTTGTAGTCTGTTGAATAGGTTGAAAAAGCTGCAACATTAAATGCAATCTACAGTGAAATCTCAAATTGTAGGTAGGCATGAGAAAGCTAAATTGCCATCTAAATTAACCACCCTGAGGCAATGTGAAACTATATAAATGTATCTTTCAGGATCTTTTCAGCTGCAAATAATGGAAACCCCAAATCAGATTCTCTTAAACATATGTGAAGGTGGGGCAAGATCTAGTTCTGAGTGATTCAACAATTTGCTCTTGTCATCAAGGACTTAGGTCCGTTTTCTTGCTCTGCTCTGTCATCACAGAGTTGTCTTTGTCCTCTATCATTCCTGATGGTGAAGTGACCATAAAATACCATAGATCATATAACACCATGCAAAGGATGAAGAGAGGAACTGTCTCAATTTAAAAGGGAGGAAACTTTTTAGAAGCCTCACATTTCATTGACAGAATAAGGTTATAATACTGTTACATTATTTGAGTCCTCTAAGCCACATTTCTTCACCTATGCCACAGGGCATGGGATTTTGTAATGATAGAAACAACAGGTATACTAGCACATGGTAGCTTATTAACAGTTGTAATTATCTATATAGGTGGTATTTACTGTGCCCTTGCAAAATGGCTGGCACCTAGACATTCAAAATGTACTTATATAATGAATAATGCATTGTCCTGGTTAGGTTCATGTGTCAACTTGGCCAAGTGGTGGTACCTGTTTGTCTGGTTGGGCTAGAGTTGGCCTGTGTGTTGCGATGAGGACATTTCATAGAATTAAATCATGATCATGTCAGCTACATCCACACTGATTCCATTTGTAATCAGCCAAAGGGGAGTGTCTTCTGCAATGAGTAATGCTTAATCTGATCACTGGAAGTCTTTTAAGGGGGATTCAGAAGAAACTGGCTTCTTCCTGGTTTGGCTGGTGAGCCTCTCCTGTGGAGTTTGTCCAGACCCTCCATCATCAGCTTCACAGCCTGACCTGCGGATTTTGGACTCTGCATTTCCACGGTCACATGAGACACTTTTATAAATTTTATATTTGTGAGTGTTCCCTGTTGATTCTGTTTCTCTAGAGAACCCTAACTAATACATTTTGGTACCAGAAGTGAGATCTTAAGAAACAGTCTACTAAATTCTTGTTCGAGCTGTATAAGCAAAAGAGTTCTAGGTCAAGTGAACAGAAGTCTAATCTGAATTACAAAAACACAGAGTCACGGCCCCTTAATCAATTTCTAGACTTGAGACAGTTTACATACCCAGAACCCCTTGAATGAAGGGGAGGCCAGGTCCCTTTGGGGGAGAACCCTGTTACACTGCCACAAATTTATACCATTAATCTTCCTCCAAGCCTTCCCCAAGGAGACTGACAGCCTTTTACCAGGGTAACTGCATTGGAGAAAAGGAAATGATCAGATATTTTAGGGATTATTTGACCCGGTTCAGAAGTGACATTAATTCCAGGGAGCTCAAAAGATCACTCTGGTTCACCAGTAAGAGTGGGGGCTTATGGAGGCCAGGTGATCAATAGAGTTTTGCTCAGGTCCATCTCACAGTGGGTCCAGTGGGGCCCCAGACCCATTCTGTAGTTATTTCCCCAGTTCCAGAATGTATAATTGGTATAGACATACTGAGCAACTGGCAGAATCCCCACATTCTCTAATTCGTGTTGTGAGGGCTATTATGGTGGGAAAGGCCAAGTGGAAGCCACTAGAACTGCCCATACTGAGCAAAATACTGAATTGGAAGCAATACTAGATTCCTGGAGGGATTGCAAAGATTACTGCCACTCTTAAGGACTTGAAGGATGCAGGGGTGGTGATTCCCACCACATCCCCATTCAACTCTCCTATTTGGCCTGTTCAGAAAAGAGATGAGTCTTGGAGGATGACAGTGGATTACTATAAGCTCAACCAGATAATAACTCCAATTACAGCTGCTGTTCCAGATGTAGTATCATTGCTTGAGAAAATCAATACATCCCCTGGTACCTGATATGCAGCTATTGATCTGGCAAATGCTTTTTTCTCAACAGCTATTAGTAAGGACCACCAAAAACAGTTTGCTTTCAACTGACAAGGTCAGCAGTATTCTTTCACCATCCTACTTCAGGGGTATATCAACTCTCCAGCTCTATGTCATAACCTTGTCCACAGGTATTAGTATTCAAAATGGGGAGTGCTTCGTCCAGGAGAAGCAGCAATGATTCCACTGAACTGGAAGTTAAGACTGCCACCTGGTCACTTTGGGTTACTTATGCCACTGGATCAACAAGCCAAGAAGGGGATTACATTATTGTCTGGGGTGATTGACCCTGACTATCAGGGGGAAATAGAACTACAACTAAATAATGGAGGTAAAGAAGAGTTTTCTTGGAATATAGGAGATCCCCTAGGGCATCTTTTAGTACTACCATGCCCTGTGATTAAAATCAATGGAAAACTGCAACAACCCAGTCCAGGCAGGATTATCAATGGCTCTGAATCTTCAGTAATGAGGATTTGGGTCACCCCCATCAGGCAAAGCTGAAGGGCTTGCTGAGGGTAAGGGGAACATGGAATGGGTAGCGGAAGAAGGTAGCAATAAATATGAACTTCGACCATCAGTTACAGAAACGAGGACTGTAATGCTGTTTTGTTCCTGTTACACTTTTTAAGTTGTAAGATACCAAGTTTAAGAATGAATGTTACCCAAGGATTTGCACCCTATTCTGGAGAGAGTTAATGTGTTTCCAGTTATATGCAGGACAGTTGAGTATTGTTAGGTGAAAGAAAAAATGTATGTTTTATTATTTTGTATTTAGAAATTAGGTATGATTTATGATGATATGTATAGCTGCCAAGTTGACAAGGGGTGAACTGTCATGATTAGGTTTATGTGTCAACTTGGCCAAGTAGTGGTACCTGTTTGTCTGGTTGGGCAAGTGCTGGCCTGTCTGTTGCGATGAAGACATTTCATAGAATTAAATCATGATCATGTCAGCTACATCCACAGCTGATTACATTGTAATCAGCCAAAGGGGAGTGTTTTCTGCAATGAGTGATGCTTAATCTGATCACTGGAAGACTTTTAAGAAGGATTCAGAAGAGACATTCTTCTTCCTGCTTCAGCTGACGAGCGTCTCCTGTGGAGTTCGTCCAGACCCTCCATCAGAGTCGTCGGCTTCACAGCCTGTCCTGTGGATTTTGGACTCTGCGTTCCTGCAGTCACATGAGACACTTTCATAAATTTTATATTTGTGAGTGTTCCCTGTTGATTCTATTTCTCTAGAGAACCCTCACTAATACATGCAGCATTTTCTTTGCTGTTGTGTTCATCAAGCCTATGTGTATCTATAAAGTACAAATTACTAAAGACATCTCGGATACTAAGATTGTACTAGAGAACAAAAGTTTTTAACAACGTATAAAGTATGTCCTCAATCTGATTTCTTCCTTGTTTAGGGCCAGAATGTCTCCCTCCCTAATATGTCAAAAATTGTTGATGTCGAAAAAAATATGACACGTCATTGAAAATTAAAAAAAACAATGCAGTAAATAGGGGCACTGCAAATCTTCTGAAACATGTAAGATTTCATGTATTTAATGAAAATGATTTAAGAACTGCATGAATCACATGGAATCAAACAAATTTAACTATGGTTATTTGAATAGAACAAAAAGAATGATAAAGTTTTCACTGGACAAATCAAGAATAAAAGGGGAGGATACAAATGACCAATACCAGAAATGGGAGAGGTGTTATTACTCTTTTATCTTGAAAATATGAAACACTAATGAAAGAGTATTATAAGCAACTCTTTGCCATAATTTCAACACTTTAGGCAAAATGGACAAATTACTTAAAAATACAACTTTAAAAATTGACTTGAGAAAAATAAAACAATTAATTATGAAACATCTTCCCCACAAAAAAAGTCAAAGCATATATTCTACAAGCATATATATGAAAAAATAAAACAAGTAAAAATGAGCTAGAATATTTAAAACAACCTTGAATAAAGAGTAAAGTCACAGGCCTCACACTACATGATTTCAAGGTTTATTATAGAAATACTATCATCAAATCAGTGTGGTACTGGCCTATGAGCAATGAATGCAATAATATAATGAGAACAACTATATACTCCAGTCATTGGATTTTAGAAAAAGATAATAAAGATATCTAGTAGAGAGCAGAAACTCATCTCAACAAATGTGGTAGACTTCATTAAAATTAACAAATCGAGCTCATCAAAATATTCCAATACAAAAATGAATAGGCAAACAACAGACTGGGAGGTGTTGTGGGGTGCACCAAAAGAGAGACCACATAATTCAAAACTGCAAGCCAATTTGGAGTCTTTATTAGCTGGCCGGCGACTGCCTCAGAAACTTCCAAGAAGGAAGATTCAGAGAGCAGCCCCTAGAGGTTTTCAAGGTGTGCTTATAAAGGCTAAAATTATGTTGTGGTTTTACAATTGCTGGCAAGCAAGTGTATCATAGAAGCAGAAAAATGCCGTTAGCTGTTGCCAAAGCACATCCCATTCTCTCAGTTTCTTAATATTGGTTATTGTTTAACTCTTGGGGACATTCCGCCCCAATGTTGTGGGGACTTTCCCTGCGTGGGCCTGATTGATTGCTTCTGGCCTTCCACAGGAGGCAATATTTACAGAACATACATCTAAAGAAAGAGCTTGCACCCATGATTTATAAAGAACTTTCATAGCACAAAATAAAAAGACATGAATCCAATATAAAAGGTCTTAGTAGACATTTCACAAAAGGGTGCAAAAATGACCATTAAATGCATCATTAGTCATCAGGGAAATACAAATTAAAGCCACAGGGAGATATAAACAAGCAGAAAACTTGATAGCACCAAATGCAGACAAGGACTTGGTGCAACTGGAACTCTCATATATTGTTGGTAGAAGTATAAAATGGTAGAAACATTGAAAATAGTTGTTTTATATAACTAAAGTTACCTCTGCCTCAGGACCCAACATTTTTTTTTTTGCATGGGCAGGCACCAGGAATCAAACCTGAGGGTGGCAGAGCAAGCGAGAACTCTGCCTGCTGAGCCACTGTCTGCCCAGGACCCAACTTCTTAGCATGGTGAAAAAAATGGAGAACACAGGAAGAAAAGTGAACGTGACGTATGGGAGAAAGAAATTATAGTAAGGCTGAGCACAGAATTCATTTCAATAATATGAGAAGTAAATGGATGAGAGTATCAGGAACATAGGATGTCAGCCCAGAGACTTTTGAATTTGATATCAGAGCATGTCAAAGAGTTATGATGAAGTACCATTTAGGAGCATCTATCTTCTTGATCTTCTGAATGGCCTGACCAATGCCAAGCCAAGATTGTCCCTGCTTGAGGTGTTACTGCTGTTTGCTGAATGGCCTACAAAAAATGATTAAACCTATATCTAACCACTGCACTGGGACTTCACAATGAGAATATGATGTTTATTCACATACAGGATTGTGCGTGATCAGTTTCTATTTACCTTCTGTTCAATGAGCTCTTTGGCAAGTCTCGGCATTATGAATAAAACAATTCAGAACATAAAGTTAGTCCATTGGGCTCATTGAAACTTATCAATACATCAGTGGACATGGTGTACTATTTTCACAGCCATCTCATTATAAAGCTGAATTTATCAAACTTTTTTTACTGAGGACATACTAGAAAAGACCATACTGTGCCTGCCAGCACAGTTCCAGGGATAGTACTGAGCGACATTTTATGTTAAAACAGATTGAGGGTTTCAGCATCGTGATGGTGGGGTGTTTTAAACTATCATTGATGATTATTAATCCCATAAGTCCCTCTGCTGATCTCTAGCTGGCATCTTGCCTTTGATGTTCAATGGTGTCATCCTAGTAGAATCTAGAATGTGGTTCTTCTGCTTTATTTGTGGTTAATTTTTTCAACTTTAGTGGTTGTTTTTATCTCCTTTGATTTGATTTGATTTTAGTTTTGCATATGTAAAATATTTGCATGGTTCAAAAGGTCCAAACTATTGTTAAACAGATGTCAGAAAGTCTTGCTTCTATTCCAAACTCATCTATCTAGTTCCTATTCATTGTTTTTATTAGGTCCTGATTTATCTTTCCAGTGTGTCTTTTTGAAAAATATCCAAATGTATATTTCTATTTTCTTATTTTTCTCATTTTTAAAAATATGTATGCAATATTTCATACCTCCTGCTTTGATCACTTAGAAATATATGCTGTTGATCTTATTGGTACATAGAAACTTTCTTCATTCTTTGTGAGTGTGTGTGTATGCATTTTACAGTAAACACTATTGTATTTGTGTCTGAACTTTAGATCGAGGGATTAATTTTATTTATCTTTTTTTTTTGCTATGCATTGTCATGGTCGGGTTCATGTGTCAACTTGACCAGGTGGTGGTGCCTGGTCATCTGATTGGGCAAGCACTGGTCTGTCTGTGGATATGAGGACATTTCATGGACTTAAACTTGATTATGTTGACTGCATCCACAGCTAATTGCATTTGTAATCAGCTAAGGGGACTGTCTTCTGCAATGAGTGGCATTTAATCTAATTACCAGAAGGCTTTTAAGGAGGATTCAGAAGAGACAGTCTCTCTTCCTGCTTCAGCCGGGACTCTTCTCCTGTGGAGTTCTTCCAGACCCTTCACTGGAGTCATCAGCTTCACAGCCTGCCCTACAGACCTTGGACCCTTACATTCCCGCGGTTGTCCAGCCAGCCTCTCCTGAGAGTTTGTTGCAGAACTTCATCAGAGTTATCAGCTTATGGTCTGCCCTACAGACCTTGGACTCTACATTTCTACAGTTAAATGAGACACTTTTATAAATTTTATATCTACGGATATCTCCTGCTGATTCTGTTTCTCTAGAGAACCCTAGCTAATAAGCACATAATGTCACACTGAATATGCTTGTACATGTGTTTTGTCGATTTTTTCCTACTTGTGCAGGTAAATCTTCCAGCTTTAGTTATGGAACTGGGATTTCTGATTCAAGGAGTAAATGGAGTGAGAGGTTTCTTAGATATTACCGGATGTGTTAGTTAGATTCAGTTGTCAACTTGGCCAGGTGAGCATACCTAGTCTTGTTGCTGCGGACATAAGCCAAGGGTATGTGAACCTCATCTGTTGCCAATTACATCTGCAGTCAGCTAGGAGGCGTGTCTGCTGCAATGAGTGACGTTTGGCTTAATTGGCTGGTGCTTAAATGAGAGAATGCAATGTAGCACAGC
>PVIY010037681.1:0-24473 GCA_004026745.1 Myrmecophaga tridactyla | reverse complement strand
GGGGTATGGTATGTATGAATTTTTTTCTGTTTTCTTTTTATTGCTTTTTCTGAATTGATGCGGATGTTCTAGGAAGTGACCATGATGATGAATATACAACTATGTGATGATATTGTGAGTTATTGATTATATAACAAGAACAGAATGATCATATGATAAGAATGTTTGTGTTTGTATGTGGTTATATATCATAAATAAAAAATAAATAAATTTAAAAAAAAAGAGAGAGGATGCAAATAAACAAAATCAGAAATGAGAAGGGGTGTGTTACCACAGACCCTGAAGAAAGTAAAGAGATTCAATCAGTAATCAAAAAACTTCCCACAAAGAAAAGCCCAGGGCCAGATGGCTTCACAGGGGAATTTTATCAAACATTCCAAAAAGAACTAACACCAATCCTGCTACGAACTTTCCAAAAAAATGAGCTAAAAGGAACTCTATCTAACTCATTTTATGAAGCTAATATCATTTTAATACCAAAACCAGGTAAAGATGCTATAAGAAAGGAAAACTACAGGCCAATTTCCCTAATGAACAAAGATGCAAAAATTCTCAATAAAATATTAGCAAATCGAATCCAACAACACATTAAAAGAATTATACACCTCAACCAAGTGGGGTTTATACCAGGAATGCAAGGATGGTTCAACACAAGAAAATCAATTAATGTAATACAGTACATTAAAAAATTGAAAGGGAAAAATCACATAATCATCTTGACTGATGCTGAAAAAACATTCAACAAAATTCAGCATCCTTTTCTGATAAAAAACACTCCAAAAGTTAGGAATCAAAGGTAACTACCTCAATATGATAAAGGGAATATATGAAAAACCGATAGCCAGCATCATACTCAATGGAGAGAGTCTGAAAGCTTTCCCCCTAAGATCAGGTACAAGACAAGAATGCCCACTGTCACCACTATTATTCAACATTATGCTAGAAGTTCTAGCTAGAGCAATCAGGCAGGACAAAGAATTAAAAGGCATCCAAACTGGAAATGAAGAAGTAAAACTCTCATTATTTGCAGATGATATGATACTATACTTGGAAGATCCTGAGAAATCTACAGTAAAATTATTTGTGCTAATAAATAAATTCAGCAAGGTGGTGGGATATAAAGTTAATGTGCAAAAATCAGTAACATTTCTATACACAAGCAATGACCTAGCTGAGGAGTCAGTTAAGGAAAAAATTCCATTCAAAATAGCAACTAAAAGAATCAAGTAGGAATGAACTTAACTAAGGGTGTAAAGGACTTGTACACAAAAAACTACATAACATTGCTAAGAGAAATCAAGGGAAATCTAAATAGGCAGAAAGACATTCCCTGCTCATGCATAGGAAGGTTAAATATAGTTAAGATGTCAATTCTCCCAAAATTGATCTACAGATTCAACATAGTACCAATAAAAATTCCAACAACGTACTTTGAAGATTTGGAAAAGCTAACTACCAAATTCATCTGGAAGTGAACCACTAGCTAATGAGGTTGAACTACAATGTAAGAGACCCCAAATAGCTAAAAGCATCCTAAAACAGAAGAACGAAATAGGAGGATTAACACTTGCTGATTTTAAAACCTATTATAAAGCCACAGTGGTCAAAACAAGATGGTAATCGGGTAGTTCAGTGGTTAGAAGCCTGCCTTCCATGTGGGAGGCCTGGGTTCAATTCCCAGACCATGCACCGCCCCCTCTTCAAAAAAAAAAAAGGCAGTATGGCACTGGCACAAAGATAGAAGCATTGACCAATGGAATCGAATTGAGAGTGCAGAAATAGACCACCAAATCTATGGTCAACTGATCTTTGATGAGGCCCCCAAATCTCTGATCTGGGACAAAATAGCCTTTTCAATAATTGGGCATGGAAGAACTGGATATCAATAGCCAAAAGAATGAAAGAGGACCCCTATCTTACACCCTACACAAAAATTAACTCAAAGTGGATCAAACACCTAAATATAAGAACTAGCACCATAAAGCTTCTAGAAGAAAATGTAGGGAAACATCTTCAAGATCTAGTAATAGGAGGTAGCTTCCTAAACTTTACACCCAAAGTACAAGCAACGAAAGAAAAAATAGATAAATGGAACTCCTCAAAATCAAATGCTTCTGTACTTCAAAAGACTTTGTCAGAAAGGTGAAGAGGTGGCCAATGCAATGGGAGAAAATATTTGGAAATCTACATGTTGGACAAAGGTTTGATTTCCTGTATATACAAAGAAATCATACAACTCAACAACAAAAGAACAAACAATCCCATTATGAAATGGGCTAAAGATATGAATAGGCATTTTTCTGAAGAGCAAATTCAGATGGCTCAAAAGCACATGAAGAGATGCTCATTTTCATCAGCTATAAGGGAAACGCAGATCAAGACTACAATGAGATACCACCTCACACCTGTAAGAATGGCTGCTTTTAAACAAACAGGAAACTATAAATATTGGAGAGGATGTGGAGAAATTGGGACACTTATGCACTGCGGAATGTATAATGGTGTAGCCACTATGGAAGTCTGTTTGGCAGTTTCTTAGGAAACTAAATATCGAGTTGCCCTATGACCCAGCAATAGCACTACTTGGTATATACCCAGCAGAACTGAAAGCAATGACACAAACAGATATTTATACACTGATGTTCATAGCAGCGTTATTCACAGTTGCCAAAAGATGGAAACAAACCAAATGCCCATCAACAGACAAGTGGATCAGGAAAATGTGGTATATACATACGATGGAATATTATGCAGCAGTAAGACAAAAAGACGTCCTGAAGCATATGACAAGATGTGCTTCAGGATGAGCCTTGAGGACATAATGCTGAGTGAAGTTAACCAGATACTAAAGGATAAATACTGTATGATTCCACTTTTATGACCAGCATAAAGGTATAATCAGAGGCTTATAATACAGAATGTAGGGAACTTAGAGGTACATAGAAGCTAGAGATAGGTGAACCACTAGCTAATGAGGTTGAATTCCAATGTAAGAGAATAGATAGGAGCAAAGGTGATTCTCTAGTGGGTCTAGAAGTAAAATTACCATATGGAAGATGAACAAGATTGAAAGGAGTTGCATAGACCTACGTGTCCCACTGATTAACACTAGAAATATGAATTAGTTCTTGCAAGAAATATTTCAAAAATACGATTCTTGTATAAAGGGTGTTTAAGTCCAGGGTACAGGGGGAAAACTGCTATTGCATGCTATGAGCTATGTTCAAAAGGAAACCATCAGCACTACCACAGCAACAGCAGAGGTAAGTAATGGGGTGAGGGACAAGAGTAAGAGGAGATTTAGATTTCCTATATAGCGGGGAGGTGTTTATTGGTTTTCTTTCCCTTGGGAACAATGAAATTATCTAAAATTGAGAATGTTGATGGACTGTGGACTTTGGACCCTCTACATGATGCCCGATGAATGCAGGTGGCTGAAGGATGCACTGATGGAGAAGTAGATTGGTGAATGATGATGTATACTTATGAACGAAGGCTGTGCTGCTACAAAAAGAAACAATGTCGTGAGGCATCCAATGATGTGAATGAACATGTGGGGCATTTGGTGAGACAAAATAAGCCAGAAACAAAAGAACAAGAATGGTATGGCCACTTTTAGAAAATGCTTATAAGAAAACAGGGGTCTAGATTGTAAGCTTTTAGAGCAGACACATTAAGTCCAGAGTGGTGATTATTATTTCTGGATTTTGAGAGGCTATTTTATATATATAACCTGATATTTAGAGATAAGAACAAAGCCGAAGAGGTTGGGGTTAAAGTAATTCAGAACATAGGGTAAGGAAGACAGTGTCTATATTTTAGAACCACACATACTCTTTGAGACCAATGGAAGAAAGGTATATTTTGTCTGGAACTGAAATTTTCTGTAGTGCATAATCTAATTCAACCTATCTTTATAGATCATTTGAACAATTGAAACACAGAGATCACAGAATAAGAAAGGTCCTTTTAGATTACTGTAATGCCTGGAAACATCCTAGAGTATATTAAGCAGATAATCAAAACGTATTGGCAAAGTCCCCTGAGGGATGGGAGAAAAATATGGAACTATTAAACCTTACCAGAAGGGAATCCCCTGATACTGTGTCAAACTTTAGGGACACCCAAATCAATAGGCAATGCCCTCGATCATGAGGCTTACTCTTGTGAAGCTTATGTAGGTAGCAGAGAAGCTTAGACTACCTATAGGCATGCCTAAGAGTTACTTCTGGAGGACCTCTGTTGTTGCTCAGATGTGGCCGCAGTCTCCCTAAGCCCATCTCTGCAAGTGAAATCATTGCCCTGCTCACTACGTGGGACATGACATCCAGGGCTGAAAATCTCCCTGGCGATATGGGAGATGACTCCCCGAGATGAATCCGCACCTGGCACTGTGGGATCAACAATGCTATCCTGACCAAAAGGGGGAAAAGAAGTGTAATTAATAAAGTATCAGTGGCAGAGAGAGTTCAAATAGAGTTGAGAGGCTACTCTGGAGGTTGTTCTTACTCAAGCTTCAGGTAGACCTTGTTACCTATCATAACCTGCCAACCCCCAACCAGGACCATTCCAGCCAATCCTAAAGAACATCTAGGGCAATATATAAGATTCCACAAGGGTGCCATGCACTAGAGTCATTTTCCAGAAACCTACAACCTCCAGGTGGGTCCCTGGTCCAGACAAGTCCTGAAACCTAGCCCAGCCTCTCCGGAATATCAAATAGTTCTATCTCCCTACCCCATATTAGTGACAGACCCTTCCAATACGAAAAATTTAGAATTACCATAGCCCAAACACCCCTAAAGAGAGGGATGGAAAGATCAAAGGTGATGGTGGAGTTATATACAGAAGATAGGATTTAACAAATGAATATGAATGCTGAATCATTAAATCGATATCTCTTTTAGTCTCCAGCATTTTAGAGCAGCTAGAAGTAAAAACCTAAAATTGTGAAATTGAAACCCATGTCAAACTCTGAAATATGTTCTATGACTGATTTTGGTGCGGTGCTTTGAAATTTATAGCTTTTTTTGTATATATGTTATTTTTCACAAAAAAAGAAGGAAAAAAAGTTGATTGTGATGATAAAAAAAATTAGTTAAGCCCTCTAGCCTCCTACATTCTGGAGCACGTAGAAGGAAAAATATAAGAGGATTGTATGGTAGCCCATGACAAACTCTGGGATCTATCCCGTAACTACTTGTTGAAGAATACTTTGAAAACTTGCTTTTTTATTTCGTAGCTTTGTATATATGTTATACTATACAATAAAAAAAAGTTAAAAAAAATAGGTGTGTGTAAACTTACATTAATATACACACACACAGATTTCCTAGCTTTTGTCCACTGAGAAGGCCCCGTAACAGTGAGCACATCACCACCCAGAGCTTGACTTCTAAATACCATTCTCCAATAAAAGGAACCAGGGCTCCTTGGAGAAATGAGATTCTAGGACTGGGGCAAGAAATATACAAGACACAGCTGGAATAGTCTGTGATGCCAGAAAACAAGCTATACTCAAAAAAAAAAAAGGATGGGGGTCTGTCAAAAAGACACAGAAGCTAACTTGAAAGAGCTTCCAACAGCCAAAGTTGGGACAATTTGAACAAAAAGTAAATAACAAGGATGTATTGGATTATAATCCATAGAATTAAAGAAATGCCCATGAGTCCATACTGATGTTATAAATAGTGGAATACATAAATAAATGCAGGAGAAGGGACAATGCTTCTTACAAAAGAATTCCAGTGAATACATGTAGAAGGTAATGAGAGAAATACAAAGTCACCATTGGGCAGGCACCGCAGAAGTAAATGTTGCAGACAAGATAACAGATGGATGCGAAAAATCTGTGGGTGAAAATCTGAGGAGAAATCGGATATTTGCACAGTCTCAGATAATTTTCAATTACAAAGGGATGCCCAGCTGGCGACCCCTTAACAATGTGATCAGGGCTGACAACCCCAGTAAAAACCCATATTGACATAGTGTACACCCTGATAGATGCCCTGAGAAGGACAGCACATCATCTGTGTAATATTCTCATCAAAAAGGAAAAGCCTCAATCCAATCACGAGAAAACATCATTCTATAAAATAACTGACCAGTACTCATCAAAAGTGTCAAACTCATGAAAGATAAGGGAAGACTGGGGGACGGTCACAGATTGGGGTAGACTAAGGAGATGCAACCGCAAAATGCAATGTGAGGCCCTGGATTGCATTCTGGAACAGAAAAGGCACATAAAGGGAAAATTTGCTAAACTTCCAATAAGGTTCGGTTAGTGAGCAGTATCGTACGGGAAGATTTCCTAGTTTTAATAACTGTATCATGTTTAAATAAGTTGCCCACATTAGAGGAAGCTGAGTGGAGCCTCTGAATGAACTCTCTGGGCTGTTTCTGCAAGTTTTCTGTACATCTAAATTAATTTCAAAATAAAAAGTTAAAATAAATCATAAATTTAAAGGAAAAAAATAGATTTGTCCACCTTCATAAGGTCAGATTATTGCAGCCAGGGCTATAGATAAAGGAAAGTGATTGAGAACATTCCGAAGCCCGAGCAAGTTTGCTGTCTGGTAGAGGGAGAGGGAGAGGGAGAGATGCTGAGACAAGCAGGCCCAATGTAGAGTCAGGGACTGGGAAAGTCTCCACACAGGGCTCGGAGGGACCTAGAAAAGGTCAAATGTGTCTACCTGGGTGGAGAGAAGGAGGAGCTGTGAGAAGAAGCATCACAGATGCTGTCTGGCCTGGTTTAAAAAACAGAGAGGTTGGCGGTTCCTCAGAAGGTGAAGTATAGAATTACCATGTGACCTGGCAACCCCCTTTCTAGGTGTACACCCAAAAGAATTGAAGTAGGGACTCAAACAGATATTTGCACATGGATGTTCACGGCGGCATTATTCCCAATAGCCAAAAGGTGGATGCAACCTAAGGATCCATCCGCCAATGAATGGATAAGCAAAATGTGGTGTACACACACAATGGATATGAATCAGCCATGAAAAGGAATGAAGTACTGATAGCTGCGACCGCATGGATAAGCTTTGAAGACATCACCTTGAGTGAAATAAGCCAGACACGAAAGGACAAATACTGTATGATGCCACTTAGAATAAGTGCATTCACATACAAGAAGATGGGCCATCAGGGGCTGGGCAAGGGTAGGGGGTGGGGAGCGAATACTTAGTGGGTGCAGCGCTTCTGTTTGGGGTGATGGAAAAGCCTTAATAATGGATGGTGGTGATGGGTGCACAACACTGTGAACGAAACTAACACCAATGAATTCTAGATTTGAATGTGGATAAAAGGGGAAATATTAGGTGATTCATATGTGACTAGGAAAAAAAACCTTAAAAAAACAAACAGGACTGTACAGTTCAAACAAGGAACCCTAATATAAGCTATGGCCTAAAGTTATCAGTACAATTATAACAATATCCCTTCATCAGTTGTCACAAATGTACCACACTAATGCAAGGTGTTAATAATGAGGGGAGAGGATAGCATGGGAACTCTGTATTTTCTGCATGATTACAGAAAACAACTTCTCTAATAAAACTTCTCTAATAAAAATGCATTTAAAAAATGTTAATAATAGAGAAAATTATATGGGAGGGGTAAATGGGGACTCTACTTTCTGCATGATTTTTTCCTGTAAACCTAAAACTACTTAAAAACATTTTTTTTAACTGAAAAAAAAATCAAGGAGGATTTGCCAGGGAGTTGGGGACAGGGTGCTCCCAGTAAAGGGAGCATCGAGGGACAAGAGGACAGGTCATGGTCAAAGGACGGTGCAAAGGCAGGGGACAGAGCACAGGGATGAGCCCAGCTCAGGGGCCTGGCCCTTAAGCAGTGGCTCACGGGACCCACTGGAGGAGGCACGGAGCTCCGGCACATTGTGCCTTCCAGAGGAGCTGCCACCAGGTGGCCTTGGGCAGGTCCCCCCACTGGCGGCAGGGGGCTCTGACCCAGAGAAGACCCTCCTGCCCCTATGCCTGGCCATACTGGGCGGTTTCCTTCCAAGAGCCCAGTAGTGACTTCTGGAGAGAATATTCAGTCTGGCTTCTGGGAAAGAAGGCCCGAAGGAAGCAGGTGGGGCGCAGGAAAGCGGGGCCCAGCCGGGGGACCCCGTCCCGTCAAGGGATGCCAAAGTATGGTGTTTCCACGGTAAGGGCCAGGGGCAGCTCTAGGAGCCTTTATATATTTACACAGCCCGACATACCTTTTATACACCTTTCTGGGCAGTTAATCCAGGGCTTCACTGCCTTTCATGTACTTATTAAAAGTTATTTCATGTCTCGGCACAGGTCCTGCTATTGGTGGGTGGACCAAAACAGGGCTGGTTGCCTCAAATCCTCTAGCCCAGGGCTCTTAAACTGGGGGTGAGAACCTCCAAGGATCCTGGGGGCAGTCTAAGGTCCTCTGGGGGAATGTTTAAATCAGGTTTACCTTTTTATTTATTTATTTGTTCGTTCGTTCATTCATTCATTTGTTTATATTTTTGGGTGCGTGGACTGGGAATCAAACCTGGGTCTCCCGCATGGAAGGTGGGCATTCTACCACTGAACCACCTGTGCACCCTTTTAAAATTAATTTTTATTGTGAAATATATATACAAAGAAATAATTTTCAAAGTATCCTTCAACAAGTAATTACAGAACAGATCCCAGAGTTTGTCATGGGCTACCATACCATCATGTTAGATTTTTCCTTCTCGCTGCTCCAAAACACTGGGGGCCAGAAGGAATATTAATATAGTGATTCAGCAGTCATACTTATTTGTGAAATCCTATTTTCTCTGTTATACTTCCTCCTTCTCCTTTGATCCTTCTCCCGATCTATAGGGTTCCTTAGACAATACCTGTTCTGAGTTTTTCATGTGGAGAAGGGGTTTTGACACTAAAGATACGGGGATGTAATTAGTTGATCATCTTGGAGAGTCTGGTCCCTCTGGGATTCAGGATTTATCTGGCCTAGGAACCCTCTGGAAATTATAGGTTCCAGAAAAGCAACCTTAGTGTATGAAACTTTTATGTTTCTTTGTGTGAATGTTTAAACCAGGTTTAAACATTTTGATGGCACCCTAGGAAACGTTCATAGTTCATACACCCTGGAACATCTTGATGACCACCTTAACGCCAAGTCTTACCATACAATTCTAATGCCCAGTTTGCAGCTGTGTCCACCACAGTGTTGAAGTCACCTAAAAGGGCAGGGCTTTGCGTTTGACACCCACAACATGCCAGGTGTGCTCTTGGGGTGTGCAAGAACTCAAGTTTAGTACAATGAGTTAATGGCTGCAAAATGTTGAGAATAGTGCCTGGCACATAATAAGCATTGGATGAAGGTTACCTGTTTCCTAACTGGGTGCTTTGCTTGTATACAAATTTCTGCTGCCCGGCTCCAGATGCTTTGGGATTGGGCCAAGAAATATAACACTTCCTGAATGACTCTGATGCACTGTCAGGCTTGGAAAGAAATCTTTTCTATTAAACACACACACTCTCTCACACTTGCTCACACATTCACGCTCATATACACTCATTTGCACACTCATTCATATATTTACGCACAGACACTACTATACATTTGCACACTCACACTCTCAATCTCACACACTCGCACATATACAAACTCATTCTCACACACACACAAACACAAACATGTACACACCAAACTATAAGACTAGGAAGGGATCTTAGAGACCATCTAGGAAAGCTGTCCCATTCTACAGATAGGAAAATGGAGGCTCTAAGCACTGAAAGGACTTGCCCAGATTAGACAGTGACGAATCTACAACTAGAATCTGAGACTAGAAAGCTAGCACAACCCCAGCACCTTGTTGCTTGGAGATCAGACTCTCTGCTGCCCAGCAGTGAGTGCCCTTCTCAGTTCCTTTCCTCAAGGTTATTTGAGGAATAACCTTTAAATTTCCTTCCAGAGTTATTGGTCTCTTTAGGTTTTCTACTTCTTCCCTGGCCACTTTGCTAACTTATGTAGTCTAATGATACCATTCATTTTGATCAAGATTTAAAAATTCATTAGCAGAGACCTGGATCCAGAATTCCTATATAATTTTTACGGTTATTTCTGAAAACAGTGGTGATAGGCCCTCTCCTAATCGTCAAGTTGTAATATTATGCTTTCTTTTCAAATGCAGATCTATATTTGTTTTGAATATTTTTACACGGCACCACAATTCTTTAAGTAATGACTTTTGACATTTACATGAAATGTAGTAACTATGATAATAGCAGTTTTTTGGATACTGACTTTATGTTTGATTTAACTCATTGTTCACCACTTTTTTTGTTTTGTCTTTGCAGCCTGCCATTCTCATTTATGAGTTCTTTATTTTGATTCATTTATTGCCTAGCTAAAGTACTTCGAGTAATTTCAGGATGAGCGTGTGGGTGGTGTACTTTCTGAGACTTTATATGTCATCTGTCATTTGTTGAGGCTCATTATGAATGACAGCCTTGTCAGTTATAGAATTGGCATAATTCACAATTTTGACCTCTAAAATGATTATAGAAACCCAAGGTAATAAACTGCAAAATGACTGTAATCAAGAAAAGAATTTGGTAAGGGTGTCTGTACACAATAAGATAGAAATTAGTAGCCTTCAATTATACAAATAAAGAACAGTTAGAAAGAGTGTGGAAGAAAGACTCCATTTGTAATAGCAACAAAAAAGATTAAAATAAGGAAAAAATAAACTCTAAAATCATGTAAGATTTTTATGAAGAAAAATGTTAGAGGGACACAAAAGGAGGCAAAAATAAATGGAAATGCAAATAAATAAATAAATAAATGGAAATGTATGCTCTGTTCTTGGTTGGAAAGGTTCAGATTTACCTGATGTCTTTGTGATATTATAAAGGAATAGATGAGCAAATCTCCATAAGTTAATGTCCATATTCAACATGATGCCAATAAAAGTAAAAAGTACAAGGATCCAATAAAAAGTACAGATGCAGTTCTCATGGTGGGTGACTTTTCTATGTCAGGTACTGTAATGGGCCCTTTCACCTGATTTCCTCGTTTAACGATCATTCAGCCCCAATTCCTGTGGTCAGAATTCCTATGACCTGAGCTGGAAGCCCATCCTAGGTTGGCCTGATTTCCAAAGCCCATGTTCTCTCCTCTGTTATATTCATAAGAAATAATCTCCACTGTTTTCTGGACCCGCAAAGAGCTGAGTACGCTTATTTCACCTCTGTGTTTTAACTTGAAGCTTCCAGGCAAGACAACTTGCACAAAAATTGCCTGAATTTCCATTGTTAGTGATCTTCTCCATGGGTTAAGGTTTGCTCACTTATTGTGTCCTAACTGATCTTTTCAAGATGTAAGATTCCTGGCGGGACATTTACCTATTGAGTGAGTGCACTGTGACAGCAACAGCAGAGAGCGGGTGGCAGGCGAAGGACTCCAGGAGAGGGAGGGAATGTGAAAAGGTAGGTGGGAGGGAGGCGAGCTGGGAGGGAGGAGAGTGAAGTGTGAGCGTGCAAAGAAGGGAGAACCACTGAGAGAGTATAGGCAAGCTCTTAGTTCACTTCCCCGTGTGGCTATTGCTCTTCTTTACCAAGCAAAGGATACGGGAGGCATAACAGAGGGCTCAGGAAAATCAAAGTTGCAGTTAAGACCGAGAAGAAATGGGATGAGAATGGAAAAGGGGGAGGAGAAGGGCACTAACGTACTGCAGCATTGACTGCACCAGGTACTGGGCTTTGGGCTTGAAGCACTTTTCTCCTTTACTCTGAATGGACCTATAAAACCCTGAACATGCAAAGATGCAGAAATTGCAGCTCCTGGTGGCTAAATGATTTGCCCAAAGTCACACAACTAGCAAGTAGCATTAGGCAGACTTTAACTCAAATCTGACTTCCCTCTACCCAGGTAGAACACCACGAAGAAAACAGAATGCATGATGTTGCCTTTGCAAATAATAATTATAATAAGAGAAGCTAATACTAAGTGTGTCAGGGACTATTCTAGGTGCTCTATATGAACTAACTCATTAAATCCATATGAGCTAGGCACTCTCTTATCCCCATTCTACAGATGAGGAAACTGAGGCACAGAGAGTTCTCTCAGCTGGTAAGTGGGATATGACCTCTCTTGGCAAGCCTAAGCAATTTAGTTTCTCTGTGTGTAAAGGAAGCTATCATAGAGCCAGAGATGGACAAAGTGAAGTTACTGCTAAGATAGGGAACCAGAGAAAGACTATAAGAATTTACCAAGCAGCAATCTCATTCTATGGGCCCCTGGGCTGGTCTGTGGGGAGCTGGCACAGGAGTCGGTTTAATCCTGCCACCTTTCAAATCTAGTGCCTCTCTTGTTTGCTAGCCAATGCCTACAGAGAAATAAAGCAATGAGTGAATGTAAATGTAAAAACTCAAGAAAGGCCAATTAGCAGCTTTCTGGCTTTCCTGGATGTAGACAAAAGATTGTGGTTGCGATGACTTACATAATTTCAGGCTGCTCATTTTCTGAAGATAGAAACATTTCCGGTTTGTAAGACAGACATGAGTATTTCAGTGTTTTGGGCAAAGATGGTTTTGGTCTTTACAAGAGCACTATGACTTCCAGATGCTTTACCATCAGAATAAGTTTGAAATAGACCATTCAAATCCATTATCTCTTTGTAGTGATCTGAATCTGAAAAGACATGTTCTTAAATTTAATCCATTCCTGTGGGTGTGTACTCATTGTAAGTAGCACCTCTTGATGAGGCTACTTCAGCTAAGGTGTGACCTACCTCAATCAGAATGGGTCTTAATCCTCTTACTGGAGTCCTTTATAAGAGAATGAAATTCAGACAAAGAGAGAGAGAGCCACAGAAGCAAGATGCTGAAGTCCACAGAAGCCAGAAGAGAAGGGAGAGACCAGTAGACACCGCCATGTGTCCGAAGAACCAATGATCTCTGGCAGCTGATACTCAGAAGAAAGCATCGCCTTGGTGATGCCTTGATTTGGACATTTCCTTGGCCTCAAAACTGTATTCCTATTGCTTAAGTCATCCTATTGCATGATATTTGCTGGAGCTGCCTAGGAACCTAAAACTCTTCCTTGCACTTCTTTTCAGTCCTCCCTAAGCACTAAACCGTTTACCACCCCATCTTCCCTCCAGTAATCCTACAGCAGGCAACTGTTCTCAGGTATGGGCATATCCATCTTTTTTAGTCTCCTTTTCATTCTCTTTATACTCTTGCCCAATTATATAAGAAAAATCCTTTGCCTTCTCTGTCTCCATCCCATTTAAACCATAATATACGGTTTATTAGTGTAAGCGAAACTTCTCAAACAAAGAAAGGGATCATCAGGGTTTGTGGACAGACCCAAAATCAGATACTCCTCCCGATATTCAGTCAGGTGTGGTTTTTACAACTTTTTATGAAACAGGCACTGATTTCAGGAGTTCCATGTAGCCCAGTCTAGAACTCTCTAGAACTCTCAGAGAACATTTACTGATAGTAGGGGTGGCAAGCACTATTGAAGTTTCTTCCAACTTCCCAGCAAATATACCCATGAAAACAGAGAGAAAAAGGAACACATGTGCATGCAATCCTAATTGAAAATCAATACTGAGAGCTTAGAATCAGGGGTCGACATTATGTCTGAATCCAATGGAAATAAATGAAGGAATACAGGCTTTAACTAAGGCCAAATATCTATAGCAGGTCGGAGGGGCTTTATCATGGCTGACCAAAGTTTGGCCCCTAGATGGATCCCCTTTTGTCTTTTCCTTTATGAAGATTGACGGGTCACAGGCCCATTCACTGAGATGTGGAAGTTTGGGGAGAAGATGATTTGGGAGGGGAAACCAGGAGTCCTGCTTTGTCCAAGCAACAGTTGAGATGCCCATTTTGACTCCAGTGGAGCAATCTGTGCTGGAGTTGGCAGAGTTCAGTGGCCAAAGCCATGAGCCACGTGAAGAAGGAAGAGTAGGGAGCCACGGACACAGCCCCAGGGCTCTACAAAATTAAGAGATGGCACCTGAAGAGTCAGCAGACAGACACTGAGAAGAAGCGATTCATGAAGTCAGAGGAGAACATGATGTCACAGAAATCTGAAACAAAGTGTTTCGAAGAGGGCATTCTACACATAACTGTATAGAATGCTGCTGAAAGATCAATAAAATGAGGGCAGAGAACTGGCCATTGGATTTGGTGACACAGAAGTGACCCTGGAAGAATAATGTGGGAAGAGAAGACCCGATGGAACAAGCTGAAGAGAGAAAGGGAGGTGACTGAGAAGTAACCTCTTTGGGAGGTTTTACTTACAAGTGATGAGTTTTAAGAGATGCCGCAGTATCCTCCTGCTAAATAACTTCACTTTTCTTTACCTATCACATGCTTATTTCTGGTCATTGTGACCAAAAGGACCTTAAGATACTTCCAATTATGTTTCTGAAAGATTTATATATATATCTAAAGAAAGAAATAACTTAGGTGGTCACATATCAAAGTGTTAGTGAATATCTCCAGAGAAGCAAGATTAGATAAAATTTCTATTTTATCTGTAAACACTTCCTATAATAGTACACATTTTGTGCATATAGTCTGATCATCACCCAAATATTAGGTGTTATGTATATAAAAATTAGAAATCGCTCTCAGGGGTCTGGGAAGATGGAGAAGATACACTTTTCCCTATTCCTCCTGCTGAATACAGCTATAAACCTTTGACATCACACATAACAGAAACATAAGGTACTCTGAAAGATAGAGAGAAGTAGGCAGACTGGTTAGGGACATTAGGACTCAAGAGTCCTAATGGTGGGAGGTGCCTGGGCTTTCTTTCTGCCTCATATATCCCAGAATTGGAGCTGAAGAGCCAGCAACCTGGAAACATCAATGGGTACAGACCAAAAAAAAAGTACACCCCCCCCCCCCACAAAACACTTTCTCTCCCTAGCCAAAGGACCAGGAAAGGGACAGTTCAGCAAGACAGAAAGCTTTAAGACAATAGCCAGCCAAATACCACAGAAAAAACAAACAAACAAACATGGCCCCACCTCCACCAGCAAAGGACAAGTGGGGAGCCTGAATTTCCACTCTGGCCAAGCACACATCTAAACAACCCATGGGTCAAAGAGGAAGTCTCAAGGGAAGTCCAAAAATACAGCGGACTGAATGGAAATGAATATACAATTTGCCAAAATTTGTGGGAAACAGTTAATTCGGCGAGGGAAATATATAGCAGTAAATGCATATATCAGGAAAGAGGGTAAGTCTCAAATCAATATCCTAAGTTCTTACCTTAAGAACCTAGAAAAAGAGCAACAACAACAAAAACCAAAAGCAAGCAAAAGAAAGGAAATAACACAGATGAGAGCAGAAATCAATGAACTCGAAAACAGAAAATCAGTGAAACAAAGAGCTGATTCTTTGAAAAGATCAATAAAATTTAAAAACCTTTAGCAAGAGTTACAAAGAAAAATGAGAGAAGACACAATTTACCAATATCAGTAAGGAAAGACACGGCTATCACTACAGACCCTGCACACACCAAAAGGATAATAAAGGAATATTATAAACAATTCTATACGCATAAACTTGACAATTCAGATGATATGGACCAAACATTGAAAAACACACATTAACACAACTCACCCAATGTGAAATAATTTCAATAGCCATATAACTATGAAGAAAATTTAATTAATAATTTAAAAACTTCCAAAAAGACATCTGTAGGCCTAGATTGGTTCACGTGAGAATTCTAACAAATGTTGAAAGACGAATTAACACACTTTCTTTTCCAGAAAATAGAAGAAGCAGAAATAATTCCTAACTCATTTAATGAGGCTAGTATTACTTGATGCTGAGCCAGACAAAGGCAGGAGAATTAAAGAAAACTACAGATCAATACGCGTCATGAATATAGATGAAAAAAATCTCAACAAAATATTATCAAATATATCTCAGCAATATATAAAAGAATTACATACCATGGCCAAGTGGGGTTTACTCCAGGATTTAAAGGCTGGTTCAATATTTGAAAATTAATACCCATTCATGGTAAAAAAAAAAACAAAAAAAAACTGTCAGTGAAATAGGAGGAGGAGAACTTTCTTAACCTCATAAAGAGTATCTATAAAAAAATGTACAGCTAATTTTTTTAAAAATATTTTTTTGTTTAATTTTTAATTTTTTTTTACATGGGCAGGTACTGGGAATCAAACCTGGGTCTCAGGCATGGCAGGCAAGAACTCTGCCTGCTGAGCCACCGTGGCCCGCCCTACAGCTAATATTACACTTAATGATGAAAGACTGAATGCTTTCCCTCTGAAGAGGGAACAAGGCAAAGATGTTCTCACCGCTCTTATTCAATACAGTCTGGAAGTTCTAGCAAGTGCAATAAGACAAGAAAAGGAAATAAAAGCATAAAAATAGAAAAGAAATAAAACTGTCCCTATTTACAAATGACATAATTGTCTACATGGAAAATCCCAAGGAAACTACCAAAATCCCTTCTAGAACAAGACCACCGGTTAGAAAACAAGCATACAAAAATCACTACTATTTCTGAACTCTAGTAATGAACATGTAAACATTGAAATTAAAAATACAACAGCATTTATAGTCACTCAAAAAAGAAAAACATACAGGTGTAAATCTAATAAACATGTCTGGGACTTGCATGCTGAGAGCTACAAAATGCTAATGAAAGAGATTTTAAAAAATCTGAGTGCATGGAGAGACATACTATATCCATGGATTGGAAGACTCAACATAGCTAAGATGTTCTATTTTCTCCAAATTGATATATAAGGCTAGTACAATTGCTATCAAAATCCTAGCAAGATGTTTTTGTAGGTATAGACAAGATTGTTCTAACATTTATATGCAAAATCAAAGGCACTAGCTAGTTTCTTTTGAAAAAAAGAAAAATAAAGTGGGAGAAATAAGGCTACCTGATTTAAAGATTTATTATAGAGCTACAGTAATCAAGATTGTGTAATAAAGTAGGCACATAGATCATTGCAACAGAATGAGAGTCCAGAAATAAACCGGCACAAATATGCCCAACTGATTTTTTTTTTGTATGCTGCATGGTGGTGTCACATTTCATTATTTTCCATGTGAGTGTCCCATTATTGCAGCACCATCTATTGAATTTTTGTTTGTTTTGTTTTGTTTGTTTGTTTTTTGGGAAATGCATGGACTGGCAATCGAACCTGGGTCTCCTGCATGGTAGGTGAGAATTCTACCACTGAACTACCCTTGCACCTCCCCAACTGATTTTTTACAAAGTTGCAAAAGCAATTCCATGGAGGAGAGGAAGCACTGACAACCAACAGTGCTGGAACAATAGAATATCCACAGGCAAAGAAATGAACCTGGACCTAAGTCTCATAACTCACAAAAAAATTTACTAAAAAATGGATTACAGGCTTAAACGTAGAATGAAAAATTATAAGCCCTGTAGGAAAAAACTTAGTAGATAGTCTCCAGTATCTAGGGGTAAGTAAAGAGTTCCTGGACTTGACACCAAAAGTATGATCCATAAAAGGAAAAACTGATAAACTGGGCTTCATCAAAATTAAAAACTTTTGTTCTGTAAAGGACCCTATTAAGAGGATGAAAAGACAAACTACTGGAAGAAAATATTTGTAAACCACATATTCAACAAAGGACTAGTGTCTAGAAAATATAAAGAAAACTCCAGCCACAACAGTAAAAAAGTAAACCAATCCAGTGAGAAAATGGACAAAATCATAAAAAGACATTTTTACAAAAAGGATATACAGATGGCAAATCAGCACCTGAAAATATGTTCAACATTAATTAGCCATGAGGGAAGTGCAAAATAAAACTGTAATGAGACATCACTACATACCTATCAGAATGGCTAAAATAAAAAATAGTGACAATAGCCAATGTGGTAGATGACGTGGAGAAACTGCATCACTCCTACATTTCTGGTGAGAATGTAAAATGATACAGTCATCCTGGAAAACAACCTGGAAGTTTCTTATCAAGCTAAACATGCAACTATCATACAGCTCAGCGACTGCTGTCCTGACCATTTATCTCAGAAAAATGAAACTTATGTTCACACAAAAAGCTGTATACACAAATGTTTATATCAGCTCTATTTGCAATAGCCCAAATCTGGAAACAATCCAGATGTCCTTAAGTGGGTAAATGATTAAGCAAACTGGTACATCCATATCATGGAATACTTACTACCCAACAAGAAAGAGAAAAGGACCAATGATAACCCGACAAGCTGAATGAATCTCTAGGGAATTATGCTGAATGAAAAAAGCCAGTCCCCTAAAGTTACACACTATATGATTCCATTTACATAACATTTTTGAAATTACAAAATTACAGAAAAGGACAATATATTAAAGGTTAAAGAGGTCATGGGGGTGGGAGAGGGGAGGTTATGGCTATAAAAGAGCAATGAGAGATCCCCATGGAGATAAAAATGCTCTGAATGTATGGATGTCAATATCCTGCTTCTGATACTGTATTAGAATTTTGGGGAGATAAAACCATTGCAGGGAACTGGGTAAAGAGAATCTGGATTTCTCTGTGTTATTATATATATTATTGAGATATCTTCACATACCATTCAGTCCATCCGAAGTATACAATCAATGGCTCACAATCTCATCACATAGTTGTGTATTCATCACCATGATAATTTTTAAAACATTTGCATCACCCCAGAAAAAGAAATAAAAGAAAAAAAGAAAAGCTCCATACATCCCATACCCCTGACCCCTCCCTCTCATTGACCGCTACTATTGCAATCTATCCAATTTTTTTTTTTTACCTCTTATCCTATTATTTATTTATTTATTTTTGTCCTTATTATTTTACTCATCTGTCCATACGCTGGATAAAGAAGCGTCAGCCATAAAGGTTTTCACAATCACACGCTCACACTGTAAAAGCTGTATAGTTATACAATCGTCTTCAAGAGTCAAGGCTACTGGAATACATTTCAACAGTTTCAGGTACTTCATTTTAGGTATTTTAATACACTAAAAACTGAAAAGGGAGAGCTATACAATTAATAAGAAATAACCTCCAGGATAATCTCTTGACTCTATCTGAAATCTCTCAGCCACTGACACTTTATGTTTTCTCATTTCTCTCCTCCCCCTTTTGGTCAAGAAGGCTTTCTCTCCCCCATGATGCCGGGATCTGGCTCATTCCCAGAAGTCAGGTCCCACGTTGCCAGGGACATGTACACCCTCTGCCCTGGGAGGCATGATCCATGTAGGGGGAAGAACAGTGAGTTCAAGTATTATTTCTTATAACTCCATGTGAATCTACATTTATTTAAAAAGTAAAGGTGTAATTAAAAACCAAAGATTAGAAAACCTTGAACAGATAAACATGTTTCTTAACCATCCACAATAGGCACTGCCAATACTTTGACTTCTACCCTTCGAAATGCTGTTCTTTCATTTCTTTTAAAAAATCACACAAATATCACATAATATATTTTCCCCATAGAAGAATGAGGATGTATTCAAGAGTCTACCCAAAAGAAAGATGGCATTCACTCCCAGGCATGAAGGAACAACTGGAGCAAGATGAAGCGGCCGCCTCCCGGCACTGGACACTAGGCAGCACGAGTCTGTGTTGTCTGCAAAAGGGGACATCCGTGAGGTGGGCCCCTTGAATGCCCTGGTTTTGGCTTGAACGTATTTTCTAGACTGTGGAGCACAGACGTGGAGCCCAAGCCAAGCTAAAGGTCTTCCTGAGTTGAGGAAACAGAAACTGGAGCTTGGGACTCGTGGGTTGGCTAGAATTTGTGGGGCAGGGTTCTGGAAAAGAGGAGCTTGAGAAATCTGGATTGGGGTCTTCTTGAGATTTTGGCTGAATACTAAACTGTGAATGTGTGGAACGAGACTGTCTAGGTTCTGGCAGAAGCAGCCACTGGAAAGCCACACGTCAAATAGAGAACGGCTCCAGAAGGTTGCACAGCCAGTGTAGCTGACTGCAACCAGCCAGAGTGGAGAACCGTCGCTGAACGCCCACACATCCTACCGAGACCTTAGAAAGACAATGCATGAGAAATAGGGTGGCCCTAGCTCTCAACACACACTATTAGCATTAGCTTAAGAAAATACTTGGAAGACTCATGCTTATCCACCTGTAAATGACCTGCCTGCCAGGACAATATTCAACAATAAGATAACACTGCACTAGAATAGCCAAAGTTAAAAAGATTGACAGTAGCAAATTGTAAAGGATGCGAAGCAACCAGAACTCTTAATGCATCAGTGGCAGTACCGTAACATGGTATAGCCAGTTTGGAAATGAGTTTGATGGTTTCATAAAGTTAAATCAATACCCACCCTTTGACCCAGTCATTCCATTCCTAGTTATTTACCCCCAAATAAATGAAAAGATATGTCACCTTGTGCAAGAAAAGACTGGTGCAGAAATGTTCAAAGCAGCTTTATTTGTAATACCCCCAAACTGAAAGCAACCCATTCCATCAACAGAAGAAGAGATATGCATTCTTGGTTATATTCATACAATGGATCACTACTCAGCTATTCAAGGAATAAAAAGAAACAAACTATGATAATGTAACAACATGAGTGAATATCAAATAGTATATATATATATATATGTTGAGTGAACAAAGCTGGACATGAAAGGATAGATACTATAGGAATCCATTTACATAAAGTTCTAGAACAGGCAAAACTATCTATGGTGAAATAAATCAAAAAGATAGTTGACTCTGGGAGGGATGAGGAGAACTGACCAGGAATGAGCATGTGGGAACTTTCTAGAATGATGAAACAGTCTATACATTGATAGAAGTATGGGTTACAAGGAAGTACATATTTTTCATAACTCATCAAACCGTACGATAAAATTTGTGCATTTCACTGTATGCAAGTCACACCTCAATAAAAATATTTTTAAAGAGCCATGCAATTCGTAAGTGCATAGAGTAAATCACGAAAGCTTTCTCTCAGTCTATCCATTTACCTGTCCTCCACTCTCCCCTTTCAAGCCCACACAAGCTCCCTACTTCAGTTTGTTCTGTTAATGCAGTTATATGCACTTGGACAAGTTTTTTTTTTTTTCACCAGTGGACTCAGAGCGTCCTGAAAAAGAGACGTTGTTCTATGCAGAGCTGTTTCTGAAAAAGCAGATCTGATTGCAATGGCTTGTCATTGCTTGGGACAAAATCCAATGCTTCTAATACTGCTCTCAAGGTCTGGAGAGCTCCAGACCCATCCTCGCTGGACAGTCTCACACCCTCACCTTTCCTTTCCATAATGAACTTCTTTCTGTGTGGGCTCCCGTAGCCTTTAATGCCCCTTCCCACACCTTCTCCTGTTTTGGACCTGGCTCCGAATATGCATTCTTCCATTTAGAGGTCACTTCTTCAGGGAAGGACTCCGTGGCTGACCCCTGGCTGGGTTGGGTATCCTCCCCGGCCCCGGGTCCCCAGTCCCCCCGCTGTCCTCTGCTTCCCCTGTGCCTGTACCAGTCACTTGGTCTACAGCTGCCTGTTCCCCCCTCAGGGTTTGCAGCTCTGAGGGGCAGCGGTGGTTGACTCACCATGCTAACTGTTCTAATCCCAGTGCCCAGCACAGTGCCTGGAGACACTGTGAGGGTGCAGATCGAAGCCTCACCCTCACATATGGCAGCCAGGTACTGACCACATGAGCGATTGTCAGGGGGCAGCCACAGGCCTCAAGGGAAGATCATATCTATGCAGCTTTCCAGTGAGGTGGTCCTGGGGGGCTGGAACGAGTTCTTTTTGGCCATCCACTGGATGGGCGGAGTGCCTCAGAGCTGCTTCCTGCCACATTTCTTCTGCCAGAGGCCAAAGGAAGAGATCCAGGTTCTAGCTTCTCGGGGACTGTTGCTGAAGCCACAGAGAACTGATGGTGCTATTGATTTCTTTCTTTCTGTACGCTGTTCCCTCCCTTTGCTATTTCCCCATGCTAAGGAAGCAACAAGCAGCCTTGGGAAAGGTTTAGAGCAAGGAAGCGTGAAACTCTGAGCTCCTGGACAGCGCCTTGCAGGATGGGGCTCAGAGCTAGATTTTGGTTGAATTAAGAAGAAAAGAAATGGTTCTTTTTTTAAAAGAATTCTTAACAAAAAAAAGAAATTAAGATGTAGTTCACATAAAGAGCTACCATTTTAAACGTACATGTTGGTGGTTTTTAGTATATTTACTATGTTGTTCAGCCATCACCACAGTCTAATCTTAGAGCATATCAATCACCCCAAAAGGAAACCCCATACCTATTAGCACTCTCTCTCGTCCCTCTCCCCACCAGCCCTTGGAAACCATTAATCTGCT
This sequence comes from Myrmecophaga tridactyla, assembly GCA_004026745.1. NCBI lineage: Eukaryota > Metazoa > Chordata > Mammalia > Pilosa > Myrmecophagidae > Myrmecophaga > Myrmecophaga tridactyla. Next base: position 2,162 of record PVIY010037681.1, on the reverse strand, counting down.
CTCTCTCTCTCTCTCTCTGAATTTGCCTATTCAGGACATTTCATATAGATGGAATTGTACAATATGTGGCCTTTGGGTCTGGCTTCTTTCACTCAGTATAATGTTTTCTAGGGTCATCCACGATAGTGGATGTACGTCACGCCTTTTAACATCTCAATAATATGTAAATTATTTTATGGAATACTTGAATCTATGGACCAAGATTCAGACTGGGTACCTGGGGGCTGCCTGAGCCCACCGCTGAGCAGGAGAAAAAGGTGAGACACATTATCCAGATGTAGCCCAAGTCTCCCCTTCTGTATGAGGGACAGTAAAGAAATGAACTTGGCCTGGAGTTTCCTCCGTGATAAAAGAATCCTGCTTGTGTTTCGTGGGCTTCAGGAAACTGCTGCCCCCTGCCACCAGCCACGCCCAGGATGCAACGCCCATGCTGGCAGGCCCTGGACCAGGCAGGAGCTTGTAGATGGAACCGCTCTTCCGGGTGGATACTATTTATCTCCACTGTATACATAAGAAACTGCAGCTCTGAGAGAGGAAGCCGCTTTCTCAGGATCTGCAGCAAGGGAGAACAAGGATGCTAACTCAGGTCGGCCCGACACCAAAGCCCTCCTTAGCCAGCAGGCAACTCCTAGAGTTCTTGACCCAACTGCTCTGGAAGCAGGAGCTGCTAACTTTTTGTGTGCAAGGGACCCACTTGGCAATCTGGAGAAGTCTGCAGAGCCCTTTTCAGAATAATGCTTCAAAATGCACAAAATGAAATGCACGGGAATTACATCGAATTACAATGATCAACATTTTAGTAATCAGACCTGCAAGAAGGTAATATTATGTTCTTCTCATTAACCCATTAAATAACCCAGTTTAATGGCCATCGTCATTTCAAAGTGGTAAAAGGTACAAATGACATTTGCGGTACGTGCAATGATGGCGAGGTAACGTGAAAATGTCTGGATTTCTGTCGCTGACAAAGTCACAGGTGCTACAGATAACGATTTATCAGTAAATCGGTGGTTTGTTGTCTGCATTCATAATGGAAGGAAATGCCAAACTTCAGTTAGAGGCGAGTGAAGATAAAGGCGTCGCTTTTTCCCCATTCAAGTTCGCAGAGCCCTGGGTGAGGCTCTGCCCGTTAGGAGCTGTGTGATCTGGTGGGGTGAGAGAGGGGGCCTATTGTGACCAGGAGTCCTGGTGTGAGAGGGAGCCACCCTCCTGCCCCCCACCCTTCCCTAGCCCAGAATTCCTCACGTCCTCTTCTTTCCTAGGAAGATCCCTTAACAGAGGGCTTTAATTTTTCACGCCGGCGCCCCATCTTACACGTTCTCTCTCTCTTTCTCTGCACAGTTTGATTCCTTTTAAAAACAACACTCCCAGAGGGGCTTGGGGAGTTTCTCACCTCTCATATCAGACTTCTCATATGACTTCAGAAGGGCAGCCCCTAAGCCTGGTTCCCCTGGGAGAGGGGAGGTTCCAGGACTGAACGAAAGCCCAGAGCAGAGCCCGGCAGGAAGGGGCTCACGGGGCCCAGCAGCTGGTGGGGAATCCCCGGTGCCAAGGAGCTGCTGGCCCTCTCGCCCCGTGGGGACCCAACAAGGGAATGGCAGAGAGTGTGGTTAAGCCATGTAAGCTCGCAGGGCCTCCGTTTCTTCATCCATAAAATGGGCACGTTACGGGGTGGGAAGTAGACAGCCAAGAGGGCTTGAGTACTACCCCAAACCAACCATCCCAGACCACACATGCTCAGAGCTCAACCCAGATGTGACAAGACCCAGGCAAGACATGTCAGGAGACACTTGCAAGCAGTCGCGCTCTCTAGCACTTTAATAAAGGCCCAGTGCATGAAACCACCCAGGTGCTGCCCTCCTGTCGCCTGCATTTCCAAGACCCAGCCAGGGAGGGGCCGGTTGGGAGAAAAGCCAGAGCGTGGGTCCAGACGTGCACAATCCCTTCCCGTTCCTCTTCCTTACTGGAGGCAGCTAATCGGGGACCCCTGGAGAGTCCCCCTCCTCTCTCGGTCTCAGTGTCCCCTGGGTAAAGCAATGGCAGGGCTGAGGGGGTTCCCTCCCAGGCCACGTCACCCCCGTTTGTCATCAGGGCAGCAGGGGCCACCCCAGCTGCTGTCCTAGCTGAGGGTCCCAGTGTGCAGAGACTGCCCGCCGTGCTTC
>PVIY010037680.1:0-24472 GCA_004026745.1 Myrmecophaga tridactyla | reverse complement strand
AGGCTGTGCTACGTTGCATTCTCTCATTTAAGCACCAGCCAATTAAGCCAAACGTCACTCATTGCAGCAGACACACCTCCTAGCTGACTGCAGATGTAATTGGCAACAGATGAGGTTCACGTACCGTTGGCTTATGTCCGCAGCAACAAGACTAGGTATGCTCACCTGGCCAAGTTGACAACTGAATCTAACTAACACAGCAGGAGTTATTAAAATACCAGTACCAGGTGCCTCCCACTCCAGACCAATGAAGTCAACCTTGGAGCACAGGGTGAGGGCATCATCATGGTTTCAGAAACTCCTCAGGTGATTCTGATGTGTGGTCAGGGTTGAGAGTCACAGCTGTCTTTACTAAGCGAATCACTGCCGGTCTTTGCAAAGAGAAAATAGAAATTTTACAAACCCTTTTACCCACCTCTAAGTAACTGGAATGGCAGCATTGTGGCTTTTACTTTCACTAAAGCCTGGGAGAGACTTTCGAATGTCTGACTGCCAACGTCATTCTGTTTAAGCAGAAAATGTAGACTGCTTCACCATTAGAAAAACAAGTCACTGCCTCGTAAGAAGCCGTCAGGCACAACCAGAAAACTCCTGAGAGATGCTCAGAGGCTATCAAAGAGATTTTACAAAGGCTCTAACTTTGGGCTAAAGGTTATTTAATAATATAATATCAGCTAATCTGTATCAAGGACTTATTGTACCAGACCATGCTAAGCATTTTATACGTATCATATTGTTTAATCTGAATAACAACCTTAAGAGATTGAGTATTCTTATTAAAACTGTTTTAAGCTACTAAGTATTTACTGCTTACTGTTTGGCAGGTAAGCAGAACAACACTGAGAGATGAGGAAACTGAAGCTTAGAAAAGTTAGATAATGTGCCAAGGTATATACCCAGTTAGGCATAAAATCCAGTTAGCTGAGCCCAGGGCCCTGGCTCTGAACCATAACGATACATATTTTTAAATTGTTATTCTCACTCTAGGGCAGCAGGATGACAAGGTGTTAGCCCTTTGCCAGTTGGGACTTTGGCAATTGTGGCAGTTGGGAGTGTTGGCATGGTGAGAAATTTGAAACATAAAGGGAATTTGGAATTCGGGCAGGAATGATTAGAGTTGTAGACCACACCAACGCAGAGGGGCTGTATAGTAAAGTGGTTAAGAGCATGGATGCTTCAGCGAGACGCCCTGGGTTAGAGTCCCAACTTTGCTCCTTACCAGCTATGTGGCCTTACCCTCTCCATGCCTCGGTTTCCCTGTCTAGCAAGATGGAGATAATGACACTACCTGCCTCATATGGGTCTGTGTAAGGGTTAAGTGAATTAATTCTCTGTAAAGTGCTGAGCCTTAGAAGAACACCCTGCGTATGTGTAAGTACTATATAGTTAAATAAGTAAATATGGATTTTTTATTAAGTTCAGTATATGCACACAGTAAGCAGACTTTTCTTTTTAATCTTTTTGCATGCTCACAATCTGTTGCCCCAAGAAATAATTTCACAAAATATTTTGATTCCTGGCAAAATAATTCACTATTCTAACAGCACAGCAGCCTTTCAGCTAGTTTTAAAGTAAAAATGCCTCCTTGAAATATTTAAACTAGGGCCAATTGCCTCTTAAGTATAGGCTCAAAATGATAAAAACATACTGAACAGGCCAAAAAACTAAAACAAAAATGCATAAACCAGTACAAGCAGGCTGGTTTTAGGGTAGGTATCAACCTCAGCTCTGACATTTTAAATCCTTATGAATCTTAGCAAGCTAAGTATCCTCTCTGTGCCTCATGAGTCCTCCACATCACCAAACTCAGGTATATTATGATTTTCCCCTATTTTACAGAAGAGGAAACTGGGGCTTAATAACTTGGTCAAACTCACTGCGCAAGGAAATAACAGAGTCTGAATTTGTAGTCAAAAAATTCTGTGCTCTCACTCAACCTGTCTGGTTAGATCATTTAAGAAATCCAAACACAGGAAGCCCAGAATAAGAATGAGGGCCTTTAATCCTGTGCAGCTTAATGTTATGCCTGGATACATTCCAGAGTACATTAAGCAGATAATCAAAAAGTATTGGCAAAGTCCCTTGAGGGATGGGAGAAACAACATGGAACTATTAAACTTTACCACCGGAAAATCCCCTGCTACTGTGTCAAACATTAGGGGCACCCAAATCAATAGGCCGAGCCCTTGATCTTGAGGCTTGCTCTTGTGAAGCTTATGTATATAGCAGAGAAGCTTAGACTACCCACAGGTATGCCTAAGAGTTACTTACAGAGGACCTCTTTTGTTGCTCAGTTGTGGCCTCACTCTCTCTAAACCCAACTCTGCAAGTGAAACCATTACCCTCCCCACTATGTGGGACATGACATCCAAGGGTGAAAGTCTCCCTGGTGGCATGGGAGAGGATCCCCAGGGATGAGCCTGGCCCTGACACTGTGGGATCAACAATGCCATCCTGACCAAAAGGGGGAAAAGAAGTGTAACAAATAAGGTATCAGTGGCTGAGAGAGTTCAAATAGAGTTGAGAGGCTACTCTGGAGGTCACTCTTGCACAAGTTTCAATTAGACATTGCTACCTATCATAACTTGCCAACCCCCAACCAAAACCATTCCTGCCAAATCCTAAAGAATACCTAGGGCACTATATAAGATTCCACAATGGTTCCACACACTAGAGTAACTTTCCACAATCCTACAACCTCCAGATGGGTCCCTGAGCCAGATAAGTCCTGAAATGCAGACGGGCCAGCCCTTCCAGAACATCAACTAGTTCCACTTCCCTATCCCATATTACCAACAGCCCCTTCAAAAATGAAAAAGTTAAAATAGCCATAGCCTAAATACCCTTAAAGAGTGATCGAAAGATCAAAGGTGATGGTGGTGTTATACATAGAAGGTCAGATTTAACAAATGAGTAATGTTGAATCAGTATATTAGAGCGATAGTACCTTAGAGTAGCTAGAATTAAAAACCTAAAATTGTGAAATTGTAACCCATACCAAACTCTGAAATCTGTTCTACAACAAATTGTTGAAGGTGCTTTGAAATTTATTGTGGGTTTCCTTTTGTATATATGTTATTTTTCACAAAAAAAGAGAAGGAAGAGTGTAATAGAAAAGATAGGATTTAACAAATGAGTATGACTGCTGAATCATTATATTGATATTTCTGTTGGTCTCCAATGTCCTGGAGCAGCTAGCAGAAAAAATGAAAACTCATGGAACTGTAACCCATAGCAATCTTTAAAATCTTTTGTATAACTGCTTGTTTAAAATGTACTTGGAAATTAAATGCTGTTTTGTATATATGTTGTTTTTCACAATTAAAAAAATGTTAAAAAAAAGTCTGTGCTCTCAAGTCCAGCACAGTCACCACATCTGAGCCTCTCACTAGGCAGATGGGGAAATAGGCAAGAGAGAGGAAGTAAACAATCCGGGGCAAGGCAAGGACTAGAAAAGATAGCTTATTATAGCAAGACCAGCGCTCCATAAGTTAAATCAACTTACATGTTTTTTTGAGTTGCATTAGTAGAATCTTTTTTTAATTATTTACTTTTTATTGTTATATATTATATATTCATGTACCATGTAATTATCCAAAGTATATAATCAATGGTTCGCAATATCATCATTTATTATCACAATTGACTTTTTTTTCTTTTTTGTGAAAAATAACATATATACAAAAAAGCAGTGAATTTCAAAGCACATCACAGCAATTAATCGTAGAACAGATTTCAGAGTTTGGTATGGCTTACAATTCCAGAATTTTAGATTTTTACTTCTAGCTGCTCTAAGATACTGGAGACAAAAAGAAATATCAATATAATGATTCAGCACTCATACTCATTTTTAAACTCTACCTTCTCTGTATAACTCCACCATCACCTTTAATCTTTCTCCGACTCTTTAGGGGTATTTGGGCTATGCCCATTCTAACTTCTTCATTAAATCAACTTAGTTTTTTGTTTGTTTGTTTGTTTGCATGGGCAGGCTCTGGGACTCGAACCCGGGTCTCCGGCATGGCAGGCGAAAATTCTACCTCTGAGCTACCTAAATCAACTTACTTTTAAAAATATATATATTTAATTTATATTTTAGAGGAGTTGTAGATTAATAGAAAAATCATGCTGAGGGTACAGAGTTCCCTTATACCTCCCCTGTCGTACACGCACACACAAACACACACAGTTTCCCTATTACTAACATGGGTGGTACAGGTGTCACAATTGATGAACCATAAAATATAATATAAAAGTATTAGTATAATTACATTATTAACTGAAGCCCATAGTTTACATTAGGGTTCGCTCTGTGTTGTACTGCTTTATGCTGGGTTGGATTTTTTAATTTATTTTTATTCTGGCAACATATAAACAAGGTAAAATTTCCCATTTTAACCACTTTTACATATACAATTCAATGGTGTTAATTAGATTTACAGTGTTGTGCTACCATTACCAAATCCTTTACCAAAAACGTTTCCTTCATCCCAAACAGAAACCCTGCACCAATGAAGCATGAATCCTCATTCCCCACCCTCCATAACCTGAATTCTAATTTCTGAACCTGTGGGTTTGCACATACTAATTATTTCATGCACATGAGAGCACACAATATGCAACTTGACTTTTTATAAACAAAACACCACCAAGTACCCCCTAAATCGGGACTTTTGATTAAACATTTAATTGTGTTTATGCTTTACAGGTGAGGTTCATGTGGAAGGCCAGGAACACTTCTACATGGAAACGCAAACTGTCCTGGCTATCCCAAAAGTAGAAGATAAAGAAATGGTGGTGTATCTTGGCACACAGTTTCCAACCCGCGTGCAGGTAACAGGGTATTTTTGGAAAATGGGACCCAGATGGCCATGTGACCTGAGATGTGTCGAATTTGGCCCTCCTCTCTCAGAGCCTTTTGATTCCTCTTGTTCCCACACGTGAACTCCCTGCACGTTTGGCATTTTCAAAGTTGAGAACGAAGAAAGTGAGGCAACTATTTCTTTAAAAGGTGCACACCTTTAAAAGCCATCTAAAAATTTTGCCACCTTCCAAAACATAGGATGAAGTTCATCTTTCCCTTAAAATAACTGACTGCATAAAACATAATCTCAGGGAGATCAAAGATCTAGTACATGCTTAAATTTCCCTATGTTGTTCATTTATGTTGCTCATCTATTGTTTTTGTTTGCTAAAACACCAGAAATGGCTTGGCTTTTATAAAGGGAATTTATTAAGTTGCAAGTTTACAGTTCTAAGGTCTTAAAAATGTCCCTACTAAGGCATCCAGGGAACAATACCTTGACTCAAGGAAGGCCAATGGGTCCGAAACACCTCTATTAGCTGGGAAGGCACTTGGCTGGCATCTGCTGATCTTTTGGCTTTTGATTTCAAATAGCTTCCCTGGAGGCATTTTCTTTCTGCATCTCCAAATATCTGGTCTCGTCTTGGCTCTGTCACTTTTGTCAGCTCTGAAGCTTTTTTTCAAAATGGTTCCCTTTTAAAGGACTCCAGTAAGCGACCCCACCTTGAATGGGTGGAGACACATCTCCATGGAAACCACCTAATCGAAAGATCTCACTCACAATTGGGTGGGTCATATCTCCATGGAAATCACTTCATCTAAAAGATCCCACCCAATAATACAAAGAACAAGGTTTTTGTGGGGTACACAACAGTTTCAAACCAGCACATCTATGTTAAGATTTTAACATAGTAGTGGTACCTGAGTCAAGGAATTGTGATTCCAAGACTTTTTCAACCCAGCTGGTAACAAGTAAATTTCAGTCCCTTTCTAGTGGTTCAGATATGAGGCCCTGCCACCCACAGGGAGGGGAAATCCTCTAACATTATCCTTTTCAGGAATACGGAGTTGTTGGTCCTAGAGTAGTACCCGGGAGAGGGGTAATGATAAGCATCACTGAGGGAAAATGCTGGGGGCTTCTGGTAGAGCACAGGTGAGTTGGCATCTCTGAGGTGTTGAAGGGGAAGGGGGTTCAGTAGGTGGGGGAAGCCAACCAGTTGCCATTCAAGGCCAAATGAAAGGTGCGGAACTACTGAACTGGTACTAGGCAGCAGGGGAGTTCATGAGTAAGGAAATAAACCATTAAGTTGCACTTAGTGGCTTTGGGGGTTTACCTCTTGCAGGAATTTGTGGCTACAGCACTAAATATCCCAAGGAATAGAATCGCCTGCCACATGAGAAGAGCTGGAGGAGCATTTGGGGGGAAAGTGACCAAGCCTGCTCTACTCGGAGCCATCAGTGCCGTGGCGGCCTACAAGTGAGAGTCGCAGTCACAGCACTGCTGTCAGCCCTCTGAGCCTTGCTAAGGCCACCCCTGTCCTTCAATCTCTGCATTCCATCTTCCATCTGACTCTGTTTTTTTCTATCTCATTCCCAAAGGGTTGTAGTCAAGAGGCAGTGCATGGCACCTGGTGGCAGAGGCCCTGTGTCTGAGTGCTGGCTCTGTCAACTCCACTCGTTCACAAAATCACCTGGGGCAAGTCGCCTCAGTTTCCACACCCGTGAAGCTGGGATAATAATATCTACCCGTCTCACAGGGTTGTCATGCAAAATAAATGTGATCTCTTTGTAAATGTTGGCTCATTGCACAGACAGAAGTATGTATCGCCATTTCATGAGCTGCACCATCTTTCACATTTAAAATGTTTGCATTTTAAATCATTAAAATAAATCAGACTAAGCACGGCTGGAAAACTCCCAGTCATGAGATAAACCAGGGGGCCTGCTGCTGCCTGGGAAATTTGACTCAGAGTCCACAACACCTGAATGGAATAACCAATGCTAGAATAACCATGACTTTTGTGAATCTTGTAACTACTGAAGTTCCCTAGGATGCATTCAGCACAAACTGAACATATCCTAGGCCACCACTGTAGAAAGAAAAACTGTGAACGCCTGAGCTCATTGGCCCTTTCCAGTGATAGAAAAGGCTGTTCTGACAGTAGCCCATTGGAGGCACTGGGAGTACTGCATTAGAAGCCAGGAGACTCCTTGGTAGAAATCTCATTAGAGTCTGCATGCAAGGGTAGTTGAACTAGACAGAGTATAGGTTTTCTCAACCCTTTCAGTCTCAGTACCCCCGTATGGCAAATATTTTAATGCCTTCTTTTCTATACTAAAGTGAAATTCATAATAATATAACCTATCTAGTCAACAAAATTACAAACTAATCATGTAATGTCTTAATGTAATATAAACAAGAAATAAAAGGAAAGTAATTTATAACCAAAAAACCTATCATTTCTACTTATAAATGTTCAGGCATGACCAAACCAGAATGACTTTTACAAATTTTTTATTGCACTCATAGACCCAAAAAACATTGCTTTAAGCATGTTACCACCCCACTGAAAACCATTAAGCGGGATTATCGCAAGCCTTTTCCCTATCTCTAACTTTCTACAACTTTATGAATCATCCAATATATTAACAGAGTCATTTCCCATAGGACTGGTCGTCCAATCCGGTTTATTCTAGAACGTCGTGATGACATACTGATAACTGCTGGCCGCCACCCACTTCTTGGAAAATATAAAGTGAGTGAGAGCAAAAATTTCCCCAGACTACCTAAGGTGTTGTCTAGTGCTAACCAAGCAATAGTAAAGACAATTACTAAATTCCTTACCACTTAAAAGGGATATTTGAATGTTGTCTGCAACTAATCAGAACTTCCTGGTGAGTTCATGTCCAACTTGGGCAAGTTCCTCAGTGTCCCTCTGGCGACTAGTATTACATCAAATCATGTGCATAAACTGAGTATGGATTGACAGCTGTAATCAAATGTGTTTTTGTACAGCATGGTTTGGTTGTGAAGGATTATCAAGACACTTGCCTAAACCCATTATCACTTTGCAGATTGGATTCATGAACAATGGTGTGATCAAAGCTGCTGATGTTGAATATTACGTCAATGGGGGATGCACTCCTGATGAGTCTGAGTTGGTAAATAATATGCCTTCCCCATAGTTTACCAGTTGAGCTGTATATACCACACTTTCTTTGCATGAATATTTGTCTTACAAATTAGATAAATTCTGTGAAGGCTTCAAGTTAGAGGTAAAATTGAAAAGAAAAAAAAGCAGTTTTAAATATTTGACAAATGTGAAGTTTTATTTTGTTTTGTCTTAATTCAGGTGGCGGAGTTCATTGTGCTGAAATCTGAAACTGCATATAATATTCCTAATTTCCGGTGCCGGGGTAGGCCTTGCAAAACAAATTTGCCATCCAACACTGCCTTTCGAGGATTTGGCTTCCCCCAGGTTTCAATGGTAGTTGAAACTTACATAACTGCTGTGGCATCCGAATGTAACTTGCCCCCTGAGGAGGTAATCAGTCAGAATCCCCTAACAGAACTCTGACATCAGTGTCAAACATGTCAAATACCTACATATAAAATTATGAAAGCCTATAGGTGAGTTCAAAGAAATAAAGGGACATGTATCAGTTAGTTTTGCTGCATAACAAATCATCACAATACTTAGGGCCTTCAACAATAAATGTGATTTTATGAGTCATCTGAGCAGTACTTCTGCTCTGGACCAGCTCAACTAGAGCTTTATGGTTTAAGGTGGCCTTACTGACATGCCTGGTGGTTGTCAGGCTGGCTAGTCTAAGGGGTACCTCAGCTGGGAAGGGTCATCTATGCTCCGCAAAGTCTCTTATCCTTCAATGATCTATCCCAGATTGTTCACATGGTGGCAGTTACAGAGTTCCCAAGAACAGCAAGAGTATGGCAAGCCCTAATACATGGACAGTTTCAAGTCTCTTATGTATACGAATGGTATATTCATATTCATATATGAATGGTCCCATTACTCCAAGTAAGTCACATGACCACACCCAGATCAGTATGACACCACCCAAGGGTGTGAATACCAGGAATGGAATGATTGAAGCCATTTATGCAAACATTATTCCACAGTTCAAGACCTTGAGAAGCTAATTTGAGGACAATTAAGAATAAGGCAACATTGTACAGGTATAAAAAAATTCATTTTAAGTCAGGAGAATTTTGTCTCACCACTAACAAAATTTGTGATAAAGTTAATAGAATCTGTTATGCCTCACGGTTATGTAGAAGTTTAATTGTCGTAATACACTTGGCCTGGAGGCTGGAGCACATGAAGGTTTCAATAATAGTTTTTATCAAATCATCATCATCATGTTTATGCACGTACACTTGTACTTGCATATTTACAGCTATTTAAGTAGTTGTTTCTTTTTTAGAAAGGCTTTCTTCATATAGGTCTATAGCAAAACACGTGCTTCCCATGTGGAACAAACATCTGTCCTTAAAATCCACTTTATTTTCTCCTCTTTAAGGTTAAGGAAATAAACATGTATAAGAGAATTAACAAAACAGCCTATAAGCAGACATTTAATCCAGAGCCCTTGCGAAGATGCTGGAAAGAATGTCTGGAGAAATCTTCATTCCATGCTAGGAAACTGGCTGCAGAAGAATTTAACAAAAAGAATTACTGGAAGAAGAGAGGGCTTGCTGTGGTCCCCATGAAATACAGCACTGGGGTCCCCACGGCCTACTACCTTCAGGTGAGACTGGGAGAGATGCCTTCTCTTTGAAAACCCTTTTCCAAATGATCGGCTGCCTGGAAGAGGTAATCATGTGCAACTAGAGATGGTCCCTGCTGAGGAGAGATAAGAAACTGGAGCAATTTCTTGTTGCAATAAACAAAAGTGGATTTAGGCAAGGGCTGATGAACACAGGTTTCATAGCAGATCTGGTAGGACATGGGATTGAGAACCTAAGAAAGAAGTCAGCAGACAGAGTACTGATCAATGGGGGCTCGAGTCACAGGGCTGTAGCATGGGTGTTGGGGTTCGAAGTCAGGTTTCAAATCCATGAGAGAACCAAGGGAAAACAGAGGTCCTCCTTCCTAGCAAATTTTTCAGTTGTAGCAATAGAGTCATTTGAAGAGATAACTTTCAAAACCACATGAGCACAGACAGAGCTACCCCATTCACACAGCAATCTAAAGTCATTATTGAAGCTCAGTAACTACTGTCTCCTTTTCTGTTCCACCTTAAATGATTTCTCATGGGATTCTGTTTCTTTTTCTGTCTTTCAATTTTTGCTTCTATTCCCAAAATCTCTGAAATCTTCCCATAGCCAATCTGTGCAAAGGAAAAAATAAAGTTCCCCTGTATGATAGGAACGAGGTGTCACAAGCTGTCACTTACCAAAATTATCTCCCCTACACATCCTTCCTTGGAGTCCGCTAACAAAGTAGAAGGCAGGCTGAGGGAAGCCAGGAACACTGCACCAACTGAGACAGATGTTCAGCCTTCTCTCCCAGGAAGTGTTTCTCAAGCTTGAATAATACCCACACCCCCTTTAAAGGAAAAGTTTATTGTGTATTCTCAATGTTTGTTTACATCATTAATTTTAATTTTATTTAACTAATAATCATTTAAAAAGTTGTCATAGATCTTAGGCCTTTGTAACATACATATGAATTTGCACATTAAATAGAAAAACTACTAAATGCAATAATATTCAAAGTATCAACATTGATTTAATATGATGGATGATAATTTTCTAAAACTAAATCCCCACTCACAAAACAATGGTGGTTCTAGCCGCTGCAGCACAAGTTGTTTTGAAATCTAGAGGATAGATGTGGGATGCTGGGTCAGGAGCACATGATGGAACTGCTACTTGCAGAACCATCCACATAGCCTAACCCTGCTTCCTACTGTGGTCTGGTCCTGGGAGCCATGTGCATATTCTTTGACTTCTTCAATTGGAACAACCAGCCCCAGAGTGGACAACAGTGGTTGGTTTAAAGGTGGCAGCATAGCTTGGTTGGGGAGGATACTAGACTTAGGTTCAATTATGGTTTCCAGTCCTTGGTCTATCACCAATAGACACATGACTTTGGCCTACTCTCCCCTTCTCTAGACCTCTATTCCCTCACCTATGAAGTGAAGAGGTTAGACTAAACCAATGGATCCTAACCAATCATCACAATCACCTGGGAGCTTAAAAATCTATATATATCTGGGCTCCACCTCCAACCTGCCACTAAACTGGAATTTCCAGAGCTGGGCCCATACCCCTCCTCCACCGTGATTCTGAAGGTCCACAACATTTGGAAATCCTAAAAAACATATCTCAAGTTTCTTCTAGCTCCTCTAGTATCCAGGAAAGTTTGCGCCAAGAAACTTACTTATGCATGGGCTATTTGCTTGAAACTTAATTTCCATGTCCCAAGGAGGGTGGAATAATAAAACTTTTGCACAGGCCAGGGCTTTGGAGAGGCACTTCCTAAAGCAATCACATCAAGGCCTCCAGTAGGCCAGACACTGGTGGGCGGAGAAACAAGATGCCATTCATACGACTACATTGATTTTTCTCAAGCCTGGAGATTCTTGCAGGGAGTTGTCTGTGGCCACAGAAAACAGCTTTCTTCTGTAGTATAAAAAAGGGGAGATTGACTCAATGAAACAAAATCAGTGCTTTGGCAACCTTAGCTAAACTCACAGCAACATTTGACTGCATCATTTTCCAAATTGGCTTTATAATTATTTTCTTCCAGGCTGCCGCTCTAGTCCACATCTATCTAGATGGCACTGTCTTAGTGACTCACGGTGGCTGTGAATTGGGACAAGGCCTTAATACCAAAATGATTCAGGTGAGATAATAATTCCATCTTCTCCACTGTAGAAGAATATGGCATTTTACCATGAATTTAACAGCTTTTCTGTGTGTTGAACAGGAGAAATACCATTGATTGCAAGACTCATCCTAATTTCAGGAACTCAAAAATGTAGGGGAGTGAGGGAAGTCCATAGGTCTTCTACAAAGTGTGATTCCAGTTTTAAAAGATAAAATGCTTTCCTCAAGCTCAGTGGCAGCTGCCCAAATCAATACTGTGTTAAGTCAAATCCACAATTGGAAATTAATGCATTTATTTGCTCTTGCACAATGTCAATGCAGACTAACAAGTAGGAAAGGTGAAACAGTTGATGAAAAAAACATGTATTAATCAAAAAAATTTTCATTTCAATGAGACTTGACACTTGCCTTCAAGTTATAGTATAAAGAAGAAGGTGGATAAATCAATGATTATTGCACTTGTCAATTTGAATTTTTCTGATCTTTTCAGGGACTTCAGGGGCTTAAAAATTTCTATTTGATTTATTAAAATAACAATTCACATTAAAGGATGAATGCAGTTAATAGGATGAGAAAATATGTTCTTAAAATTCACAGTCTATTTGGGAACTTCACGCAGCTGGCTCTTATGTGCCCTACTTTAAAGTAGTCTTTCTAATGTACTGAAAGAGCTGGAGATTATTTATGACAGGAAATTTTCCCTTCTTTTCTTTAGTGTGAATTAAACATTTGTTGAATGTAGCATTTGAATCCAAAATGTGTGTGGCAAATAAAGCATCTCTCCCGAGATGCTTGTGGTTGGCCACAAGTCTCAGAAAAGAAGTGCAACTTTTACAACGCCATTTAAAATCTTTATTCAACACGTCGACCTATGTATAAAATTCAAGAGGCTATCTAAAATGTTTGGAAGAATTAGGAATACCGCCAGGTTGTGTACTCAGTTCTAAAAAGAATGTAAAGGCTTTTAGTGAGGGGAGGGGGCTTAAAGTCAATTAAAGAAATACTATTTCTCTTCTGTTCCTTGCAGGTGGCTAGTCGAGAACTGAACATCCCCGAGTCATACATACACCTCTCAGAAACCAGCACAATTATAGTGCCCAATGCCAGCTTCACAGCAGGGTCAATGGGCGCAGACATCAACGGGAAGGCTGTGCAGGTGACTTTTAACTCACTTCTCACAGTCACCCAGTGGCAGTACTGGAAAGGTAGAGTCCATTTTATGGAAGATGAAGTGTGGTAATTACCAGGGGACACTCCAAGCCAAGGTGTCTGAGTTTTCCATTCAAGGCTCCTTCTGCTGCCCTGGGCTGTTTTTCATAATTAAGGGTCTGTTTGCGCATGAAAACTTTCACCTTCAGCAACCTCCCTCCGTCTTAAATAAAATGTTCTCTCCCTTCTCCCATTTGGAGCAGCCCCATCACTGACAGGGCATCCTGGCTCCAAGGACAGTCTTAGGCCAGTCATTTAATTTATTTTATTGATTCATCACTGATTCAACAAACCTTTATTTAGAACCCTCCTATATGTCAGGTCCTGTTCTAAGTGCTAGGGAAATAGCAATAAATGAAACAAGAAACATTCCAAAGAACTTAGCTCCATAAAGCTGAAATTCAGCAAATCATTTCTTTGCAAGAGTGTCCTCCAATGGATGTGACAGGAAACAACCCTATTCTTTCCCCTGCCTGTGCTTCAAGCTTTCTCTGTCACTTCTTCCCTCATCTGAGTAAAATCCACCTATAATTTTTCTAATCACTCTAGGATGATTAAATGTCCATTGATCACTTTTATTCACAGAAACCATCTCAGTTCAATAATTAAAATATCCAGACTCAGGTAATGGTCAAAATTCCAAAATGCACTTCAAATTACACTGTCCCTGCTACCTGCTGGCTTGGGCCTGCAGGAGGAATGTGGGTGGGGGGTGGTTTCTTGCCATTCCCCATTTGAGACCCCTCTAGAGTCAGGATAGGGGAAGGAGTAGAGGTCAGAAGCCAAAGGATCTTACTTGGCCTGCATCAGTGTGAACTGGCCCTGGTTTCCACTGGCCTTCTCTCATGGATGCCCTTGCAAGCTTCTTAGAGAGTCCCCTGCTGGGATCCTTGGGCTGTGCAGTGTCCGCCCTGCATTTTCGGCCACTTGTGATTTGCCCAGCCTCACCCTGAGCCCAGCCTCTTTCTGCTGCTGTACCTTAGCCAGAACAGGAAGCTCTTACAAGTGGGATCATTCTAAAATCTACCCCAGATTCCTGGCCCATGTGCTACCCCCCAAAAAAAAAACAAGCAAGCAAAAAAAATTTTTTTCAACAAATGGTGCTGCAATAACGGGATACTCACATGGAAAAAGAATGAAATGTGACCCCCGCCATACAGCATACAAAAACACACCTACCCCAGCCGGTGTCCACACTGCAGGTGCCACCGAGGAAACCTGCACCTGTGAATGCAGTCCTGGGAGTAGGTTACTTTCCTAATTCCGGCCTCTACTGCCTCCTGCTGCTGTGGCCAGCCTCTCACTATAAGCTTGTTTTCAGAGTAAGACACCATTCTGCAGAACCCCGAAACTCCAGGGGGTACACATTAAGCTCTCTGAGTGGTTTCAAAGCAACTCTCATTAGGCTTGAGATGGAAAGCCCTTCCTGCACTCCCTCCCTAAAGGGGGTTCACAGCCCACCAACAACCTACTCCAATGAACTCCTGTGTGTATCAGACTTTTCAACCTCTTCAACTTCAAGCGTTTTATGCTATTGAGTCAATGGGGGACACTCCTCTACAAAGTCCTATTCAATTTGGAGTATAGGGCTATTTGCCATCTATTGTATTGATCTCATTCTTTTGGGTCCTTAGCCTAAAATGTGTGAAAAAAAAAAGAGGAAGAAGAAGACACTCCTTGACATTCTGTTAATAATGCATAAATAAGTATAATGGAAGGTGTCATGGACCAAACTAAAAGAAGTTAAGGAAAGAAAAAAATGGAAATGTTGGGGGTACTATCTTTAGGCAGCAGGGAAATCAGGCAAGGTATTGTTTGGTGATACTTGAGCTGGTGCCTGAATGCAGAAAGAAAAAAGTCATGTAGGTACTAAGGAGCAGAGGGAATGGTGATTGCAAAGACCTGCAGTGGGAGCCTGCTTACCATGCTCAGGGAGCAGCGGGGAAGCCAGGGTGCTAGAGTGGAGGGAACAAAGAGGAGAGGGATACAAGAAAAGGTAAGAATGATAGCTGAGGGGAGAAGTTGGGGAACAGATGAACATTTTTGAGGCTGGATGATAAGGACAAGGGTTATTATACTATTCTATTTTTGTTGGTATGTTTGGAATTTCCTAAAATGCAAGAGAGCCTGGAAAAATGAGTACCCAGCATTTGGAGCTTCAATAGTGGTGGGTAACACTGCCAAGAAATACAAAGTGAGAGAGTTCCCCAAGGGAGGGGTTTAGAGGGTCACAAAAGAATGATAAATGTCCACCTCAATGTCCTTCTATCCTAAAGGGTACTTCATCTTAAGACAGACTGTCAGGCTGTCAAGTGTGCAGTTATGCACAGGAATATGGTGTCTAGGGCCTATAAGGGGAAGAATCCCTGAGATTTAGGACAGGCATGGGAACTCTGGGACTTCTGTTTGCCTTGCATTTGGCTCTCTTTTGGAAGGCATCCATTTGTAATGAAGTCAGTGATTGAAAACTGAATGAACCATCAAAGGTGGATCAGATGAGACTAATTTCCAAAGAAGAGATAAGAAAGCCTCTCTGAGACTGAGATGGAATAAGGAAGGACAGAGATGTAAATGGATTCATACTAGAGCTAAGAGCAGAAGCCAAGCTGGGGTCCATGGACACTCAGAGCTCTTCAGGTATATTTCAGGAGTCAGAGATTTCGCCAAAATAATTTGTACTGTCCATTTCAATGATAATTTTTTAATTAAGATAAGCACATTTGGGGTCATGAGAATGATGCTTTGTAAGTGGAGTATTGCCATGAGATTTCTTTGCCTGCATTCGGGACCAAGAAGTGTACTTTGTGGCAAGGCGACAGACAACAAAAGAGCAGAGATGGACTTAATGCATAAAGGATATTTTTTTGCTCAGTGAAGAGCAGATGACAGCAAGACATAAAATGCAGGATTTAGTGGCTATTCAAATGAGAAGAGCAGAAAGAAAATTGATTATTAATTGGCATACAATAGGTATGCAGAACTCAAAAGTATCTGTGCCACTACGGGCAGTACTATTTCCACATTCCAAGCAACAATTTAGCGTCAGAAATACAACAGCATCGATCAATAAATGAATGTTATTTTTAATTTTATTAGCGTATAATTTGCACACTTTGTCACTTCCTTTTTGTTTTATAGTTATGGAAGAGCTGCAACTCTAAGGAAACTCTACCTAGCTTTATGTGAGCATTCATTTAACAACATGATATCAAAACAAATTTTAAGTCAGCACTGCAGGATCCACAAAACCATTTTTTTCTTTCAAAGGAGTTCCATGCATTACTCAAGTCCAAAATGTCCTGCCTAGAAGAGTAGGACACAGATTTATAAAACTGGCAGCCCATATTTGAATTGATTTCAATATTTAGTATTTTGCTACCTCCTGTGCCTTTTTCTGAGGCCCTTTTAATATTTATGTTTTAGAATGCCTGCCAAATTCTTATGACCCGTTTGCAGCCCATCATCAAGAAAAACCCTAATGGAAAATGGGAGGACTGGGTGAGTGTTCTCTGAATTACCCCTGAAGGAAAAGGCAAATACATCCAGATGGGAGCAAGTCCGAAATGCATGAGCTGATGGGTGGGGCCCAACCAAGAAGCTGAGTACTTGTTCACATAATCTTCCACTTTTCCAAAAGGGCAAACAAAAGCTCTACCTTAATTGAAACTTACCTTTATTTCAGGGCCTCATTTCTCAGGGAGCATGATAACCCCATGGTCTCTAGAGTTGAACACACCTGGGGTGCTGCCTCACCTCGGTCACTGTTAGCTCTCGGGGGGTAAGGTTCTCAGCCCCTCAGTGCCTGAGGCCCTTGGTTTTCTCACCTATAGGATGGAGAAAATAGCATTCCTGATATCAAGAAGATTAATAATTAACATTATCATAATCGCTATTATTACCAGTATTTCACCCCCATCCAGTTTACATTAGTCCAGCAGGGAAACTGACATAGCATATGCTGAGAGAGCCAATGGAATTCTCTGGGAACAAAGCAGGGTACAAATAAATATGTACACACATTCCCATGTACATAAGTACATTAATACGGCATAGCCTCCTCCCCAATTTAGAAGGGTGGAAAGGGTGAAAAATAATAAACTTTACTGTGTGCAACCCAAAAAAAAGAGAGGGTCCCAGAGCACAACGATCCTTTAGGCAACTCCCTTGAAAAGCATGACCCGTAGCCTCTATCCAGGTGCAAGTGTCACTCAAAGTAAATGTAGGTACAGAGCTCCATGCCAAGGAGAGGAAGCAAGCCCAACAAGAAAGCATTTTTCGTTACTTTCCCCTAAACTTATATTTCTTTGTAACCAATCATCTTTTCCAGATTACAAAAGCCTTCCAAGAATCCATCAGCCTCTCAACTACTGGATATTTCAAGTAAAGAACTTTTTACGATGGCTTATATTACAGATAGAAAGGGTGATACGTACTGATCAACCTGAGCAGATGCCAAGATGGCACTGGAGCTTGGCTGTGCCCATTGCTAACCCTTCAGTCACTAGATCGCAGATGGGGATGGGAGAGCAAGTCCTGGGGGAGGACCAGGAGGCTCCTTGGGGCCACAGCTACTTACCAACCAGAAAGGGGACACCAAAGCTATCCACATACACCTTGACCCATACCCAGTCACTGAGCCCTGAAGGGCTGGGATAAGGCACCATTTGATCATCTCCGGGTGTCAGCGTGGTGCCATTACCGCCACCATCACCGCAGCCCCCTAGCGGAAGGGGAAGGGAGAAGGCCACCAGGGCGGGAGAACGTCAGCCGCAGGGCGAGGATGCCCCTGCCCGGCAGCCCTTCTACTCTATTCATCTCCAGGAGCCAAGCATGGCGGGGTAATGAGACCACTGTGGGGAAAGTGCCTTTTCCTTTTCATCCCTGATTTCCCTTCCCAGGGGCTACCAGACACATATGGACTGGGAGAAGGAAGAAGGCGAGCCTTTTCCATATTATATTTATGGAGCTAGCTGTTCTGAGGTTGAAGTCGACTGTCTGACCGGCGCGCATAAGGTAAAGGGTCCATCTTCCTAGTCTGAACCTGGGCTTTAAATGCATTGCCTTATTTTCTATGCTTTCCATCCCCGCGGAAGAGCCAAGAACAGATAGATAATTTTCATAAAGATCTAATGAAACAAATCGTATTTCCCATCTTATGTTTTCTCTGGGCACAGCTCCTTAGGACTGACATCTTCGTGGATGCTGCCTTCAGCATAAACCCAGCCCTTGACATTGGACAGGTAAGTAATACCAAAATCACCCATGGGGGCTTTGGGTCAGTCCCACTTAGCAGTTATTCTTTCAGTGCTCCGAATGTTGTTCATACTTCAGCAAGTCCTCTGCAATATATCAATATATTCTATATAGTACACACATCCACATAAATAAAATACTGGAAGAATATCCAAGAAAAAGTTAACAACGGTTGTGTGGCAAAATTATGTGTGATTTATCCTGTTTTATAATTCTCTGTGCTTTCGAATTTTTCTTCCAAGTTTATAATTAGGAAACATTATAAAATACACAATATTAAAGTTGTATTAGTATTCACATATACATATATATGATAAATTTAAACAGACTGCATGATTTCGAGAAATATAGGGGAAAAACAAATGCTTAAACATAATTTTTCCCCTCTTGCGGAATTTAATTCTGATTTTTTTTTCTCAGAAATAAAATTAACTCGGCCAAAAACACTTTAAACTTAGACTTAAAGCCTTTGCAGCTGTGAAGGTGGCTTTGCATTTTCTAGCCTTGTTACTCAAAGTGTGGCCAATGGACCAGCCGCACCGGCCCAGGCTGGACCTGGAAACCAGCTCCCAGATGAGGCAGAAGCCACTGGTACAAAGTCTGCACTTCAGTGACAGGATCTAGAGAGACTGAGTAGCTTGGTATTAAACCCAGACAGACACAACGCTTCAGGCAGTCCTGAGCCCAAAGGGATCTGTTTAATTGGCTCATGGGCCAAGGAACACTTTTATTGGTTCCTCAGTGTTTCTTAAGCTGTGATCCTCAGACTTCCTGCAGGAGCACCCACCTGTAGTGTGGTTTTTCCTGAGGACTCCTGGGCACACCCCAGACCCAGTCTCACTCTGTCATAACTTTCCCAGACTAAGTCTTAGAATCTGTGTGCTTAGCCTGCACCCAAAATTATTCTTAAGCCTGCAAAATGTAAAAACTACATTTTTTACACAACGACCACTACCACCTGTTCCCTTCTATCTCACTCTTCCCCAATCCGGCCGCCCCCCTCCCCACCCCCAGCTTATATTGTTCTCTTCACTGATTAAGAAAGGCAGAGAGGAAGATGTTATTATGATCAGAAGAAAACCTACATTTGCCCAACTGAAACAAGAAAGAAAACCAGAAGTGTGTTAGGACTGGGTTGCTTGGGCTTTAATCTTTTCCCTCAGAGTCAAGAAGTGTATTTCCAAACGTAGCTTTTAAATTTACTTACTATATTCCTACATTTTGTGTTTCAATAAAAGAGTCTGTGACTACCCTACAATTTGTATAACCTGACATCCAAGCAGACATCCCCTTTAAAAGGAACAATTTTCCTAGAGTCCTACTTATAAGCTACTTATTTCCTACTTATAAGCTGGTAGGAAAGAGAGAGAGAGAGAGGAAAATACCGTAAGTGCCGCCTCAGTTGTGTGTTCAAGTCATAAGTGAAAGCCTGGAAAACTGACAGGACCCAATAGGCTCCAGAGAGGTGGTGGCTCTTCGGCTGGAACCTGGAGAATGAAAAGGATTTTCCAGGTGGACAAAGTAAGGGAGGGTTGAAGAGAGTCAAGAGACACTGTACTTACAAACGCTTGGAGGTGCAAATGACCTGGAGGGTTTGGAGAATGCCAAGAACTGGTCAAGTGTCAGGTACCTGAAGCATGGGGTACCTAGAGGAGAAGGCCTGGGGTTGAGGCTAGGCAAAGTGGCAGACACCTGATCCGAAAGACCCTTTGTCAAGTCCATTGAAGTGTTTTTAAGAATGGCTTACTATGCTTTACAGCTCCATTTTCATTCATGCTAGAATATTTATTTGACCAGTATTATATACTTATAATCTGTGAATCTCTTCGCTGTAGATTGAAGGAGCATTTATCCAAGGCATGGGATTATATACCATAGAAGAACTAAAATATTCCCCAGAAGGTGTGCTTTATTCTCGGGGTCCAGATGAGTACAAAATCCCCACTGTTACCGAGATACCGGAAGAGTTCTATGTCACTTTGGTGCGTTCCCAAAACCCCATAGCCATCTACTCATCCAAGGTAAGAACTCAAGATCTCCTCTTTCACAAAAAATAGCCCCCTGAATTTGTTTACTCTTATGAATTGTAGTCCCAAAAGGAGAAAGGGAGAAGAAAAGAAAGCTCACTGCAGAATGACTTCAGACACTCACGGACTTCAGAATGCCAGACTCAAATCTTCCTTTGGGGAGATCGTGAAACGAATTTAAATGAAACAAAAAGGATCGAGGAGAGCAGAACATCTTGACTCATTAGGCTAAGAGCCACTCTGAGATAACAGTGAAGTTGCAGACAGATTTACCAGCCCACAGCTCTGTTTTCTGCTGTCTTCCCACATGTCCTCCAGACTCCATTCTTATTCATGCTGCTCCCCCTTCCCCACCCCACCCCCCACTGTCCACTGCCAAAATCAGAGTCAGATGAGTACAAAATTCCCACTGTTGCCGAGATACCAGAAGAGTTTCAGACAAGTTTCTTGCGGATGATTTGCTCTAAGGTGTTAACAGCCACTGTACCTGGGGTGCTGACCCCTCCTGCCAGAGTCCCTGCACCCTAATGGGCCCATAATGACCTACAACAAGGGTTCTGAACACAAGTGCGCAAAATACACAATTTATGCAATTTAAGTTCTATTTTGAGCCCACAAATGGACAGACAGGTGGACAGTTTTAATATCAGGCTTCTCAGGGATTTCCCTTCATTTCCTAGGAGAAAGGCAAGACTTCCAGTCTGACTGGCCTGTGCTCTACTTCCGCACAGAGTTTAGCCAGGGACGTCTCTAGCAGCCGTCCCATCACAGGCACAGTTCCCCTCCTCAGGGTCTACCCATCTCTGCATAGGGCATCAGACCGCTCCACTCTCTCATTTCCTCACCTCGGAGGAAGCCCCTTCCTCCACCGGCTATCCGCTACCCCCTGCACCACCACCATCTCTACATTTGCCTCAGAGTCATCATGGCTTTTCAGAACCAATGCCTGGGAAAGCTGTCCTAATGTCCTCCTAATGCCCTGGTGTCCTGGGGCATGGGCATGAGCTATTCTGAGGACCATACACAAATCGGTTCTGGCAATTCAGTCTCACTCCTCTCTGACACTCTTCTGGTCTCCTTTCAGGGTTTGGGTGAGGCTGGAATGTTCTTGGGATCCTCTGTGTTGTTTGCCATAAATGATGCAGTGACTGCTGCTCGCAGAGAGAGGGGTCTCACCAAGACCTTCACCCTGAATAGCCCAGCAACACCAGAGTTGATTAGGATGACCTGTGTGGACCAGTTTACTGACATGGTAAGGGAGGGGAAGTGGGGTCACCAATGTAATCATCCCTTACAGGGACTTTCAGGTTTTTTTCTTTGGTTTGATAACACTGAAAAAATTACAGAGGATGTTAATTTTTTTCAATGTAAATTTTCATTTGGCCTCCACCTGTCACTTTTTACATGCTTCACAGCAACCAAAAAGTGAGTCAACATCTTCAATGATAGTTTCAGACCCAAAAGAAAAACATGTTCAATTGAAGCAGCATTAATTATTTTACCTAATTATTTAAAACTGAAGTGGGCATGGTCGGTTTCTTCGCTGACATTTTATCAAAATGCAGTTCTGTGGTATTTTAATTACTTCGATAACTGAATCAGATTAATTAGATACCTGATCCAGTCAGCTATGCAGAAAGTCACTGTCAAGAAGATTAATTGAAAAAAAAAACAATTTAAATGAAAAACAAGCCACTGAGCACACTTTTGATATGGCTTGAGATTCACATACTAATAGAATAAAGTTGCATTTTCTAGCTGCTAAAAATATATCTAGAATTATCATCAAAGAGTATTCTTCATTTTATGTGTTGAATTGCTTACTGCAGCCTAAATGAGCCTTTGATATAAAAATGAGATTGCACATTAAGCCTTTGAAATTACAGGGTTTCCAAGTAAGATGTGTTTTATACCAAATATAAGCAATTTATGATGTTAAGGAGATTTACAAGTTTATGGCATATAAGTCATAATTTATGTCTCAAGGATTGAAAGAAATATGAAAATTGAATAATTTTGATAAGATAAAATGGACTTTGACTTGTTTGTTTTTAAAAAAAACATAATTTGCCTTCTGGATTATGACTTTTTTCACACAATGACATTTTATTTAAAACTATCTTCCTTATTTTGATCTTTTTTAGATTCCCAAAGATGACCCTTCAACATTTACACCTTGGTCCATCCATGTGTCTTAATCTCATGTTTTCTAAAAAATGAAAAAATAATAATTGACCTTAGAAGTTTCCAACCAGAGCAAAATCAAGGATAGCCCACCGTCAAAGACTGTTTTAGTATCTTTAATTATATTTTGAGGTTTTGGTCATTGCATGATAATGTTTTATTTTCACCAAAAGGTATAATGAGGCTTAGCAACAAAAATTATTATTTTAGTCTATATGATCTGTTCTAGTTTGCTAGCTGCCGGAATGCAATATACCAGAAATGGAATGGATTTTTAAAAGGGGAATTTAATAAGTTGCTAGTTTACAGTTCTAAGGCCGAGAAAATGTCCCAATTACAACAAGTCTATAGAAATGTCCAATCAAAGGCATCAAGGGAAAGATACCTTGGTTCAAGTCTCTCTCTAGTGAGAAGGCACATGGCAAATGCAGTCAGGGCTTCTCTCTTGGCTGGAAGGGCACGTGGTAAATACGGCGTCATCTGCTAGCTTTCTCTCCTGGCTTCTGCTTTCATGAAGCTCCCCGGGAGGCGTTTTCCTTCTTCATCTCCAAAAGTCACTGGCTGGTGGACTCTCCGCTTCGTGGTGCTGCAGCATTCTCTGCTCTCTCTGAATCTCTCATTCTCCAAAATATTTCCTCTTTTATAGGACTCCAATAAACCAATCATGACCCACTCAAATGGGTGGAGACACGTTATCCCCTAATCCAGTTTAACAACCACTCTTGACTAAATCACATCCAGGGAGATGATCTCATTACAATTTCAAACATACAGTATTGAATCGAGATTATTCTACCTTTATGAAATGGGATTTACATTAAAACATGGCTTTTCTCAGGGGGCACACTTCCTTTCAAACCAGCACATGATCCTAGACATCTACATCACCATGATTTCTAGACATCTACATCACCATGATTTCAAAACATGGTTGGATCTTTTCCATTAACTTGGAACAACTCAAGAATCTGTTGTGCTTGTTCTTCAGAGATCTGATTATGTTTCAGTAAAAATCAATCACCCCCAAAACACCAGGATTGAATTCCCCAGAGCCAACAGGTATGCTGGTAACAACCGGCTCTCCAGGAAAAATCCCTAACTTGTCACATTTGCCAATTTCCATGGTGTAAATACCCCTACTTTGGCAATTCTAAGCCACCAAGGTGAGGTCCCTTCGTGGTCAGCTCGTGTGAGTGGGTGAGAGCTGGCTCCACACTGCGCCCACACCATCCCCAGTTTCCTGCCACTCCCTCATGGCTCATGGACAAGTGGGTTGGCAAAGTGAACCATCAAAGCCTCCATTGGCCCTCATCTACCATGAGCCACGAGCATGCTGCAACCTCTTCCTCATCCGGGAGACCCCTCTGAGTGAAACAACAATCTCAAACCACTCCTGAGCCCCTCTTTTTGGCTTACCATCGAAAAACTGAAATAAGCATCACCTTCCTCTTGCTATCAAAGAGTACAACATCCTCAGGACTCTCTATTTTCATTTAGGGTGGGAGTATCTACCAAAAAAAAAAGTGCATTTTAAAGGATAGCAGTTTTCAAACGTAGCATTAGCATCCTAGTTCCTTTTAAAAAGGGTCTATTATGTTACAAACTTAATCCATATTACTAATTTAGATAAATATCTGTCACTGTCTAATTTTAAAATGTGTTGTAATGATAGTTGGGTTAAAAGTCTAAAATATAATCTTTTCAACCAGTGTATTTGATACATGATCAAGCACCCTCAGTGATAAAAGCACATGATCAAAGTAACTCTTGATAAAACTGCTGGTGCTTGTTATCAGTTGAAAATAACCTTTAAAATGGCGTGATTGTGGATTTGATAGGAGTTTGTCAGAAGAGAAAAATAATGTGTGGCAATTACTCCTCTTGCTGTGCTGCTTCTTCCAACTAAAGTATCCGTGGGGCCAAGGATGTCTCCTGGCTAAAAGGTTTATGATGGATAACAATGAGATTATACCAAGAACCATTGATTGTTCCCTTAGGATGGATTGTATGGTGTTTTAAAAAAGAAAAACCTTAAATGAAAAAAAAGTGTATGATGGAACAGTTGCTATTATTTCACCTTACAAAAACACTAGAAAGGAGTTCTGGTCATCAAGATGGTGAAATGAACCATTCCAGGGC
>PVIY010037679.1:0-24475 GCA_004026745.1 Myrmecophaga tridactyla | reverse complement strand
CGAACACAGAAGGGGAGGGAATAATCACAATCAGTATCAAGCACAGCTACTATTTCCTGGGTGCCAGGCACAGCACAGGGTGTTCTCTACGCATTGCTTCGTTCACCTCCCCAATAATCTCGAAAGAGGCACTGTCCTCGTCCCACTTTACCGTGGGGAACTGAGGCCTGGGGAGATGACGCAAGTTGCCCAAGGTCCCCCAGCTGAGCTGCTGAGCTGGGATTCCAACCCAGCCGGCCCAACTCTGTAGCCGACGCTCTTTAGGGCTGAGGCCAGAGAGTGTGGCGGGAAGGGAGGAAGCTGGAGCTGGGGGCCCCGGGCCCTGCTCTACTCACCAGGTCATCCTCCTTGTAGCGCATCTTGGAGGTATGTCTACGCATGCTGTAGACGGTGAGCAGCAGGTACAGGAAGGCGAAGGAGGTGTGTAGCCACAGCAGGTTGTTCCTGGGGGATATGAGAGGGAGGTATCTGGGAGTCCCTTGGGGCTGGGAACACATGTGGATGCCCTGATTTCCCACTGTTGAATTCTCCATGCTGGGGCCCTCTACTGCCACCAGTCTCTTAGCGCTGACCCCTTCACAGACACACCCCCAGATTGCTTCAATCCAACTGAAATGACTCTGAGAGGTCATCTCTCTATGTCCTACCCACCAGCTCCACTGCCCCCAGCCAGCATTTCCTGGCCCAAGGCCGCACCCCCCTTCCCGTGGCCAGCCCTGGAGATTCTTGGCAGGGATCTTCTCCAGACTCTGACCCAGACCCTCGGGGAGCCCCAGCCAACTCTGCAGCCTCAGCTGCCTTACCCTCAATGGTCCCCCACCCTCCCCAGCCTGATCAGTATCCCAATCTTACCCTGATTTCAAGTTGGCAATGGTGGTTCTTCCAAAGCTGTAGGCGTTGTTCTCTGCGGGGTGGGGAGAGGTGGAGGGTGACGCTGGGTCAGGGCATATCTGCAGGTGCCCCTCCCCACACACCTGTCCTGGCCTCACTGACCCAGCAGGTCCCCTGAGAAGTTGACGGGCAGCACGATGCCGACGGAGAGAACGCCCACAACGACCAGCAGCCCGATGATGTGCCGCTGGAAGGACAGGTAGTGCACCGCATCGCCCCCACATTTGTCCCGGATTTCATCGTCCCTGCAGGCCGGGGGTGGGTGCGGGTAGATGGGGAGTTAGGGTAGGGCCAGGGCAAGGGAAAGGCCACAGCCTGCCTGCCTGTACCCACCCCCACCCCCAGCCCCTGCCCGTCTGACAGCAGGATGGGGTTGAAATCTCTTGGTCCCCTATTTTTTGCGGGGGGAGGGAGTGGGAGGAGAGAGGAAAAGATGGAAGAATGGAAAGAGGAGGGATAAGAAAGAAGAAAAGAAAGAAGCGAAAGAGAAGAGGAAAGAAGAAACATTGGAGAGGGAGGAGGGGTGGAAGAAAAAGGAGGGATGGAAAGAGAAAGGAAGGTTGAAGAAAATTTGGAAAGGGAGGAAGAGAGGCAAGAAGGACTAGAAGGACAGATGATGAGTGGGGAGGGAGGACGGGAAGGTTCAGGGAAGCAGCAGCACCTCCTGGGTGCCGGGTGAGCTTGGCCTATAAGAGCATGATAGACTTGGGGAGGGGCCCTGGGGCCCTGGGGGTGATGGGGCGGCAGTGCTGACCTTCCGTGCCTCCTGCCTCTCTCAGCGCTCACTGCCTGCCTGCTGGACTCTGGCTCGATCTCTTGAGTTCTGCCTGCTGGATACTGGCTCCTGCCTGCTGCCGGCTGGCTGCTTCCAGCCTGGCTGCTGCCCCTACCCGCTGGCTGCACAGACGCTCTGAGGTGGGGAACTCCAGGCCTTGTGCTCAAGGGGGCGGGGGCATGGAGAGATGAGGGCAAGGCTCGTCCCCAGGCAGGGGGTCACGGAGGAGACTGTGGGGTACAGTGAGAGTTCAGGGGACAGCAGAGGCTGCGGCCCCCAGGGCCTGGCCACCTGGAGTAGGGACGAGGGTGCTGGGCTGGCTAGGGGCACTAAGGCCTTCAAAGCTGCTGGCCTCTGGATTTTGTAGGGAGATGACAGGTTCAGACGTTTCTCTCTGTTTCTTTCTTTCTTTAGAGCTTGATGAGCGTTCACTTACTTTATCCTGAAGATGGCTGTCAGCCAGGAACAGAAACCCTGGGGGGACAGAGGGCTATCAGCTGGAATCCCTCCAGCCCGAATTCCCTCTCCCTCACCCCATTCTCACTACTTCCAGGCTATGGCTCATATTGGCACAGCTCCCCTCCCCTTCCAAAAAACAAAACCCCAAACAAAAACACCCCAGGAATTAGCTTATTCCTGATGGGGGGCGGGCAGTGGGAGAGGGAAGGTCCAGAGCTCAAAGAAGATAAAGACCC
Organism: Myrmecophaga tridactyla; assembly: GCA_004026745.1. Classification (NCBI taxonomy): domain Eukaryota; kingdom Metazoa; phylum Chordata; class Mammalia; order Pilosa; family Myrmecophagidae; genus Myrmecophaga; species Myrmecophaga tridactyla. The sequence goes on along the minus strand of PVIY010037679.1, from coordinate 22,114 downwards.
ATGCCGAATCAGGTTTTCTGTGGACCCTCAGGCCCAGAGCCACCCAGTGGAGAGCATGAGCAGAAGGAAGTTGCATGGGTCGAGGTGGGGCTTGGGGTTCTAAGAAGGATAGTGGGGGCCCCCAGACCTCCAGCTAGCAAGAAAAGTAGTTTGTACCATAGCTGCCAAAAACAAAGAGGGGTGGGCCACACTCCCCAAGTTCCCGCCATCCCTGTTCTACTTTAACTGGGAGGGGCTGTAACTGGGGACTCCTGAAGGCCTGGGCCTGCCTTCAGACAGGGAGCAGCAGCCAAGTGGGGGTATGGGGGGGTGGGCCCCGCAGAGAGGATGCTCCCGCAATCTATGACCTGGAGAAGGTGCAGGCTCAGCACAGGGTGGGGGAGAAAAGGGCCCTTCAGTCGAGATACAGGACGCTACAACCTGTTGCCAACATCACCTGAGACTGGGGACCATGCCATACCTCTGGCTGGCAGGGATGAGCCCCTTGCTTTGCCACTTACCTGTAGGGGTCCAATTCAGAAAGCTGACAGCCTTCCTCTGCTGGGGCTGCTACAGGAGCTGAGACCCTTGGGGGGGTCCTGGTCTGAGTCACCCCAGGGAATAAGGATTAGAGTTCTGACCGGGGACCCACCCTCACAGGATGGGGGGCCAAGCAGGTAACACCAGTGCGTTGAGCCTGATGTGAAAGAGCGTGGTGGGGACTGCTGTGAACTACCACCTATATGCCATGTCTAAAGGGGCTGCTGCCACTCAGCTCCAACCCACAAACAGGTCAGCCGGCTGGGCCACCGGTTTGCCAGGTCTGGGTAGCACAATGGATTCCATATGTTTTGCATGGCAGACCTTGAAAGCTCATTATTATCTCTAAAATCATGTCTAAGGAAAGAGGTGTCCTTAGGATCAGTCGGCAGAGGTGGGCACAGAACTCCATTGTGGGAACACAGCTTGGAATTCACAGATGTCTGGGTCCTGCGAGTTTGGAGGCTGTGAGAGCGAGGCCACATGATCCTGGGCTCTCAGACAACTCACTCTCCTTGTTGAGAAGGCTGCACCAGCATCCCTAACTCTGTATCGCAGGAAGCTGGAGGCTGCTAAGCCCACCTGCCCCAAAGGAGGAGGAGGGGTGGCTAAGGAGTTTAGGGTGGGCACTCACATTGTCCCTTTGGTCAAAGTCGACGGAGCTGGACACAGAGGTGAGACGCTCATACCGGTCATGACTGTCCCCGTGCATAGCTGAGGCCACACTGGGGGTGGAGGAGATGAGAGATCAGAGCACCTGGTGAGTCTGAGCCCCTGGGGGTGGAGGTGAAGTAGGGAGGGAGGGTCCCACTCCAGAGCTCCAAAGACTTCTAGAGGCACAGAAAGAGCAGAGGCTAAAGCGGGGAGGAATGACTGCCCTCTACCCGGCCCCCCTCAAATATGCCTCTTCCCTTCAGGGGGGCCTGAGGGGATCACCCACACAGGACAACTGGACCTTAAGGGAGAATATGTATATTCATCCTCTCTTCCCAATGGAGGTTGAAGAAAGAATGATAAATGGGCCTGCAGTTCCAGAGTTAGCCAGCAGGGGGGAGGGAAACACAGCCAATATTATGCAAAAGACAAGGGGGAGGTGAAGGGAAGAATGTACTAAGAGAACCCAGGAGGCGTTGGGGAAGAAAGGTGCTGGGGGCTGTCTCCCAGGTGGGCTTCTAGCCTCCCTCTTTCCAGATCCCAGCAGCTGCCACAACTCCAACTCCAATCCTATAGACAGAGACCAACATGACGCAAAGGGCCAGACTGGCGGCTCCTTGGACAGCCCCCCTCCCCAGCCTCCAGAAGGGGTGAGCAGGGAACCCTGGAATTTGAAGAACTAGCTGTAAAGGAAAGGGAAGCGGCAGGTGGCACCCGATCTTGTCTCTGCAGCCACTAGGGAGGGGGCCCCTCTCCTCCAGCCAACCAGGGCCGGAAAGACAGGGGTGCAGATGGAGGGATTCTTCCCAGGCAGGGAGCCGGAGGCAGGGATGAAGGGGTGTGAGGCAGAGACAAGTTGGGAAGCCCCTGCTTTGCAAAGCACACCGCCTGAGTTAATCCGAAACATGAGCCTGCAGAGAAGAAAACTGCAAAAAGAAACCAGCAACTTGAAAGGAGAAGAAGAGAAGCGTGAGAAGAAGAAAGAAAAGGGAAAGTTGGTTTAGTAGGGGTGAGGGGGCTGATGCCCCACATACTATTCCTGCTCCACTCGGTCCCTCTCCTGCCGCCGAAGCCTGGGGACAGAAAACAGACAAGGTTAGCAGGGAACGGGGGTGGGAGTGGGGGTCCCTGGGGAAAGGCAAGGGGCGGAGGCTCAAGGAAGGGTCCTGCGTGCTCCCCATGACTGCTTGGGGGCTGATCCCTCTTCATTCCCCCAACAAGAGGGGGGATGAGAGAGGGCTGTCTCCTTCCTATTCCTGAATGTGTGTGTGCATGTATGTAGGGATAGGGGAAGGTCCTGGCACCTTCTTACCTGTCTGCATCTGTCACCAAGGCCAGCCGTCCATAGTCCCAGGCTACCTTCCGAAGGACAGAGAATAGGAACAGCAGTGCCTAAGGGAAGAGGGGGTGGTTGGCAGGCAGAGAGGCAGCCTGGCCAGTGGGGCAGGGGCAGAGGTGCAAGAATCTTGTGTTAGAAGGGGACGACTCTGGCTTGGCCGAATGTTCAGATGCCAGGGTTGGGCTGAGGCTTGGCGCCTGATGGATGGGGAGTCCCCCTGCAGTTTGTCCTGGGGTGTTAGGGTCAAGTAGGAGAGTGGTTAGGGCCACGTATGTAGAGGGGTGGGTGCCAGGAGTAGGGGGTGGCTTGTGGGCACTCACGAGGAAGCACATGAAGTCAAGAGCCAGCACGGTGGGGACGCCCCCAAAGGGCAGGCCCTGCAGCACAGTGCTGCGGATGCGGGCGCTGTAGCAGTAGTCCTTGGGATTGCTGTTGTTGAGGGCCGTGGTGCCCAGTGTGGCCAGCATGAAGGGCAGCATGGCTGCTACTGCCGCATGGTCCTCCTGGGCAGAGGGCGAAGTGGTCAGCTGGGCTCCCCCCACCCCCACCCTTCCTGGCCCCTGCAGGTTGGGTGTGGGGAGAAAGCAATGAGGACTGATCACCAGGCTGCCTGGTGGGTGGAAGCTCTGGCCTCTGGAGATAAGGGCTTGGGGAGGGGACGGTTGAGTCACATGGATTTACCTTTAATGGCTCCGGGGCTGCGACCCCACCCTGGGCCTGGGGAACTCAACCCAGATGCTGGACCAGGCCTGGACCGGGAAGACTGGTTCCACTAAACTGCAAGTTGCCTGTGATTCGCTAACTTGCCATCCCATATAAACACATACAGCACACACACACACACGGACTGTCTCTCATTTTCTCTGTTTCTGGCAAGGGGCAGAGCTGAGCCTAGGGGAAAATGGGGAAGGGTCTCAAGTCTTGAGGATCCGAGGCTAAAAGGAGGGGCTTCCTTGCCAGAGGAGGATGGGTCAGGGTCAAATGCCTTGTCTGATCTCCTCTTTCTGCTCTTATTACAAGGACGGCATGATTTCATTTGCTTTGGCTTTTCAACTCTGTTAATCATTTTCCCAATAAAACTGACTTCAAAACAAGATGCTCAGCTCCAGAGCCGCTCCTCCATCCTCAGAGTAGGGGCCTGAGGATGAGGTCAGAATGGGATGTCAGTTTAAAAAGCACAGGACGTCGAGGTTTGTGCCACCTGCCTGGCACTGGTCACTCCCGTTTACCCTGACTTCTCTTCCCCCCAGCACAGCAGCAGCTGCATTTTCTCCCCTCCAGCTCCTTTACGGCTCTCCAACGCTCTCTGCAGAGGTCACCTGAGTGGCATGAGGACTACGTCTCCCAGAGTACCATGCTCCCACCTCCGGAGCAGAGCAGGCTGGGAATGCCGTGCCCTCCCGCGGGCTCTTCCATTGGCAAAGGAGGGGAGAGTGGGCTGGCGGTTCTTAGCCTGCACAAGCCCCCAGCAGCCAGAGCACTGTCCTCCCGTCCTGCTCTCTGCTACCGCCGGCTGCTCGCCCTCGCTGCTCTGGGTCGATTTCGGAGGTGGGGGAGGGGAGGAAGGGGGGGGCAGGACGTCACACAGTCCTTACCGCCCCCCCCCATCCCTCTACCTGACTCCTGCCGAAGGGGCAACCAGGCCCAGATGATTGGGTTCTTGAAGTGTCAGGGGACACAGCTGGGCCCCTGGGGAGGTTCTAGGGAGAAGTGTGGCAGCAACATCGCTGCCCCACCCCTGGTCTACTGGGGGGCCCCTGGAGGCCCCTTCTGCTGTCAACACTGAAGTTCTGTCTTGGGGGGGGACGGGATTCCCCAGGGAAGAAAGGAAACCAGACAAAGAGAGAGAACAACAAACCTAGGATCAGTGGCAGCATTATGAGAGCACACGCCCCCTTAGGCCCCTAGAGTGATTCAGAGGGGTTCTCCTAAGCCCCTGTTTTTTCCCTATTCTCTTTCTAACATTCCCCCCACCCACCCACCCCGACCCCGCAGGGCAAGAGACAGGAGCTCTCAGATGGAGGGGGAAAGCTGGGGTTGTTTATGTATTTCACTTGGTCCCAGGGAGTCCCTGAAAAGCATGGTTTAGGAAGGCTGAGAGGAGTAACTGGAAAGAGATTATGACTCTTTCCCTTTCCATCCCAACCTGCCTTTAAAAACTACTAATTTAGTAATTGTAGCAAGCACCATTTGAGTGCCTACTGTTTCAGGAATAATGCACGTGTTTCACAATTTCATTTAGTCCTCAACAGTCCTGAGTTGGATGTCATTGCCATTTTAGGATGAAGGCAAAGGGGCTCAAAAAGGTTAAGTAACCTTCCCAAGGTCACACTGCTACTAAAATGATGGACTTGGGATGCTCACCTTGGTCAACTTCTTTCTAAAGCCAAGACACTTTCCAGGGCACCACGATGCTTTTCTGAGGAGCCTAGAACAGGACTCTGCAGACAATGGGAGCTTTATATATACTTAATAAATTTTATGTTCTCTGGCCAGAGAACATGAGGGCACTATGGGAATGTATGTGTTTAGGTGTATAAATGGTGTTGATGAGTGGGTCTGTGAACTGGGGGAGCTGGGTGATTGCAGGTCAGTCCACGGAAGTGAAGGAAGTCATTGGCCTCTAAGTGGGGTGCATACGTGGGTGTGTCTGCGGGCCTGGGCAGGTAACAGAAGGTGCAGTGCAGAGCTATGGGGCATGAGGGGAGGTTAAAGGTGAGTGTGGGTCTGGGCATCTTGGGTCTGTGGAGGACACTTGACACTAACTACCCTTCCCCAGTGCACTCTAGAAATCATGACAGCCCATTTCCACTCCTTGCCTGATTATCTCCCTAACTCCAAGGGTTCTCTGGGTGGAATATAATGAGTACAACACCCCTGGAGTGCCATGCCTCCATATCTCCCATTCTTCAATCCTAAGAAGGGTGGAAAATTCTGGGAGCTTCATTACTAATGGGAACGACAGCATGGATGAGGGTCCAGCTGGATGCTTGGCAACTGAAATCACCATGTTCCTGGTTGCCTCCCTCTTTACAGGCAGAAAGCACTTTCCCCTTCCACCCATACCATGAGGCAAGCTGGGAGCACTCTCCCCATTTTACAAGGGGGGCAGGGGAGCAGGGATCCAAGGAGAGGAAGCAAATCACACAGGTCACAGGGCAGGTAAGGGGTGGGGCTCAGGCTCTGTCTGCCTGGAGGGTTACTCCAAACTCTGTAACTGTGGCAGTGGCGCTACTGGTCTGAGTTTCATCCAGGACATACGCTCTCAGAGTCAGCACTGGGCTGACCAGCTGAGGGGAAGGAAGAGACCCAGGCAAAATACTTGGGGAGGGACAGAGGAGCGGGAAGGTGGCAGGAGGCAGCTTCCCACTTCCATAGGGTTCCCGAGCCAGATGCATCCCGGGATTTCTCTAGTCTGAAACTGATGGGAAGTGTGGATACTTTAGCTAAAGTCTTTTGGAGAGAGAGTGATGGAATATTTTATTGCTAGGCTAACTTAAAGTTATTTCACCATTAAGCAGTGTATGCATGGTGGAGGTGGGGGAATTATAAATTAAAACATTTTTTTTTTCTAATAGTTGCTTGGGAAGGTTTAATTTAGGGTTTGGGATTATGGAAAGGCAGTGTGGTCTGATGGGAGGAAATGCAGGCTAGCTCTGTTACTATGTAACCTAGGCCTCAGTCTTCTAGTCTGTAACAAAGAGGTATCAGTATGCTTGTGCCCTACCAATTTCAGAGGGATGGGCAAAAATGTATCCAAAAGTGAGGATAAAAAGTAGTAGCAATGGCCTGCCATGGGGTTCGATTCCCCATGCCTGTCCATGTAAAAAAAAGAAAGAAATAAGCATTTATGTATTTTTTTAAAAAATGTATTTTTATAAATGCATTTTAAGAGATATGCATTTATAATTGCTTATTGAACTCTTATTTTGTGTCAGGTACTGCTCTAAGTATTTTACAAATATTAACTCATTTACTCCCCCATCACAACCTTAGGAGGTCAGTGAGGTACAGAGAGGGTATATAACTTGCCCAAGGTCACACAGCCAGTTTGATAGGTCCAGATGTGGACTTGAGTCTATGCTTCTAAACCACTGCGCTCTACTGCCACTCCAAACAAAGAGCCACTTCCACCAGGGAGACAGGGGCTGCGGACTGGTCACTACCACTCTGGAAAAATGCCACAGCTGTGCCTTCCCTCTTGCTTGTAGCTCCCAGAACTTCTACTTGGGTTTTGGGTTTGTGATTTGAGGTTCCATGGCAGGTATAGGCCACATAGTCTGTAGCAGCATTGGCTTTGGGTGAGAAAGACCAGACTTCTAACCTGGGTAAATTAATTACTCATTCTGGGTCTCAGTTCCCTCATCTGTAAAATGAGGATAATTCAGTGGTGTGGTTGTTCTGAGGATTAAACAAGATGATTTATATAAAGCTCTTAATAAAGTTTAAGGTGCACAATCGGCTCTAAAAAAATTACTGTTGTCAATATGGTACAGGATAAAAAGGATTGGCTTAATATAGGAAAACTAGTAAATACAATATTTAAAAATATATAGAATTTAATGTGATAGCACTTCTCAATCAGGCTGGGTTTCTTGTTTAGTACTAAGGGTTTCTGTACTGTGTTAGGGACTCTACCTCTAAGTGGCAGGGAATATTCTCAGACTCTTCAAACATAACTATTTGTCAGAGGCTGGGAGGTGTGGGTACAGGAAGGTGATTCTACACCAAGATGGGTCAGAAATTCAGAAAAGAGAACCAGTTATTGATCACCTGCTGGGCATAGTACCAGGCTCCTTAACTGCATTAGTGTTTGGTCCTCAAGATAAACCACATAAGGATGTGATGGTAAGCACACTTGAAATGAAAACTGAGGCTCAGATAGGTTAAGTAACCTGTCAAGGTCACACAGCTCAAGAATGGTGGAGCTGGGATTTGAACCCATGTCTCAATGACTCTATTATAATTGGAGGGAACTTGTAGGATGTCCAAAAGGGAGGTCTCAGCTACCCATCACTAGCCTTCTACCTTGCCATATCCCTACCCTCCCATCTACAGGCAAGAACTGTGTCTGGTGAGCCAATATCAGGCCCCAGCATGCACCACTCAGGGCATGCCAGGGCCTGGACCCTCTGGTGCCTTGGAGGACACTCAGGCTGCTAGCACACCCCCACCCCAAGCCTGGTAGGCACTCCCCTCCTCTCCACACCTGTGCCTCTGAGGAAGGCCCTGGGGCCCTTCCCGGGAGGGCTGCGCACAGCCTCATTTTTTCCAGGGCTGCTTCGGACCCAGGAAGAGGTTAGAGAGTGGTTTTAGGTAGGGCAGACTGGGTCCCCCAGGGCAGTGAAGTGCTCAGGCTTGCTCTGAGCGGCCACAGACCTCTGCCCAGGGGACCCAAGCAGGTGGCAGCCCAGAGTCCCAAGGGCAGCGAGCCCCTCTGACCTCTCCTCCCCACTGCCCAAGTGTCCTTCCCTTTTCTGGGGAATGAGGGGCCCAAACTCTGGGACCACCCACCCTAGGCAAACAGGCCAGGAGGGACAAAGCACGCTCCCTCCCCCCACAACAGGGCCTTTGCCCCACTCCCTTCTCCTCGTCTCAATCCTTTCCCCACCGCACCCTCCAACGCAGGCCTGGGCGGCTCATGAATGAACTGCACTGTGTGGGGCGCAAGGAGAGGACACGCTCCCGGGGCCAGCCGCCTCCTTTAGCTCTCTGACCAGTCTCCAGAAGGGCTGGGGCAGCGACCGGCCTCGCGCCAGCACCATGAACCCTGCCCCAGGCCGGCTTCGGGGATAGTCGGCCCTGGGAGCAGGAGAAAAGATAAAAGCAGCCGAGGGCATCGGACTTGGCGACCCCGGAATCCAAAACTCGGGGGCGGGGGCGGTTGCTTCCCCACAGCGGCGCCAGGCTCGTGGGGCGCAGCTGGGACCCAGGGAAGGCGCGGAGGGGGCGCGCACCTGGACCTGGCAGGTGGAGAACAGTGGCCCTCGGTGGCCAGGGTCCCACCCCTTGGGATCTCCCGGGGGATGGGGACACAGGGCGGCGCACATCTGGACTCCCGGCAGGGATCGCGGAATTCACATCTGGATCGGGATGGAGCGGGGTTGGGGGCACCGCGCGCCACTGCTGGGTCCCTCGGGCCCGGGCACCTCTGGGTCCCGCAGGAGCTTGAAGGGAGGGGACACGTAGCTGAGTCCGGGTTTTTTTCTTTGGGTGGTGGTGGTAGGCTCAAAGAAAAGAGAAGGGACTGGGGAGGGGTCGCGTACTCACCCCCAGGCGCAGACTCGGCTCCGGCTCCGAGCCCCGGGTTGGGGCGGGGCGGGGCTGGGGGGAAGGGGGAGGGGGAGTCGCCGGGCGGCTCGGGCTCCAGGCTCCTGCGGCGGCCGCGGCAGTGTATGGGGGAGGGGGAGGAGGAGGAGGCGGGAGGGGGAGGAGGGGGCGGGGCCCCGCAGTTCCCACCCCTTACGCCAACACACGCTAGGCGCGCGCGCACCCTCAGATCCCCGCCCACCCGGGTGGGGCTGGCGCGCAGGCGTAGGGAGGGGAGTCCGGGGTCGGGGGTGGGGGAAAGGGCGGCGCTTGGCTTGTGGGGCCTGTGGCGGGATATTCCTGGGCGGCGAGAGTGGTATGGCGGGGGGCGTCGCGGTCCTAACTCTCTTCTCGTTTCCATTTCTCCTCTGCATTGGGGGAGGCTCACTCCCCAAGGGTGGGTTTAGAGAGGCCGGAGAGGGAGGGAAGTGGGCCCTTTGGGTGCAGGGGAGAGGAGAGGAGGCCTCTGAGCCGGACCCGACTCCCTCCCGCTCCCCCTGGGCGCCGGGAGGTCCCCGCGCCCCCGCGCCCCCCGCGCTCACCTGCCTTCCCTGGGATGTGGGACCAGCCCGGGGAGGGACGAGCTGCGGTCAGGCGTCCGCACCGGTCTCTCTGGCGCGTCTTGTCCGCTTCCCTCCTTCTCCCTCCCCTTTTCCAGCTTGGGTCTCGAAATGACTTTGTGACTCGTTTGCCAGGCGCTTCTGTGGAGTGAGTCCGCTGCTTTCCCTTCTGTCATGCGGGGGTTCCCTGGTTTCTCATTTCACCAGAGACTGGATCTGCCAGTGGTTGAGACCGGAAAGATGAAGACTGCGAGAGAGATGTGTGCATATTCTTTCTATATATCACCCACACAAGTACATCGCACAGGCACGAGGAGCCCCAACTTGTTCATTTCATTTTGGGTTCCTGGAAGGCTCTCTTCCTTTCAGGTTTTACGGGGGGTGGTTTGAGGACAAAAAGGAAGTATTGCTTCCCACAGTAGGCAGCAAATGAACTTGGCGTGAGAGATTAAATGGACTGGATTTATAAAGAGGTTTAAAAAGGGCATATGAGAGAAACACTCTAGGTTATTTAGGAAAAGCTGGAAGTCTGGGAGAGACCTAAACCTGGGTTGCTGATGGTAATAGGTAGCTGCCTCCCTGCCGTGTTAGATAGAGGAAGGACACTTCCTGCCTGGGGTGTCATTTCTTGTGGTTGGTCAGCATGTTACTGTCTTTTTAAAGGGCTCATTAGTAGCTTGTGGATACAACTGTAAGGTTTGGTTTATTGCGTTGTTTCCCCAACTGAGTTCCAGTAGTGATTTGGAAAACAGGTTAGTGATGAAAAATGAAATAGAATGTAAGCTACTGTAGTGCAGTGCACTTAGTGAGGTTAAGTATTGTTTCTTGACACCTGCTTCAGGTTCAAACACTCCTGAGTGTCCTGGGAGGTGTGATGGTGTGTTTTTTTCCTGTATGTCACAGAAAAGTTTGGAAAACATTGTCTCCTCTGTCCTCCTATTTGTCCTCTTGCCTTCCTCATCCTGAGTTTTCAGTCAGTTAAAATTGTCCATGACGTTGCAGTCAATACCAGGAATATGCAGTAAAGGGCAAAGTAGGTCCTTTCTTCAGGGAGGTTACTGCCTGAGAAGAAAGACGGTTCACTCTTTGTTTACTGAAAAGACATGCAATTGCAAAACAGAGATTTTCTTGGGGTAGGAATATATGTAGGATTCCTCTGCGTTGGCAAGGAAGTTGGCATAATTAGGGGTCAGTTTCTCATCTGTGACTGAAAGGAAGCTGGGGATGAAGCTGTCTTTGGTAGACTGCCTGATAGGAGGAGTCTTTGTAGATTTGGAGTCTTGAAGCAGTTTTTGGGTAATTGTGAGCAGTTTGGATGGAACATGATCTGTGGTAGTTGTTTTTCTTGGAATGAATTGTCCTGAGCACCTCCTGGATGTTTATTTCCTGTGGAACATTTAAAATATTATGTTGATTTTATGGTCACAAAAGCTGGTGTGTTCTGCTGCTTATGTCGAACCATAAAATTCACTTTGAGGCCCAGTGGTGCTCATAATGGATATGTGAAGATAGAAACAGAGGCCATGGTTACCTGGTTTTTGGACTTCTGAGGATCACTAAAGTGCATTTCTTATATGTTATGATTTGTTTAAATAACACAGTTATGAGTCTGAACATGTGGTGGATTCCTCACTTATTTCTGCCTGTGCCTAATTAAGGACGCCACGTATTGACAGTAAATGTGAAGGAGTGTGTGTGCCATCAAGTGAAAAGAGGAGGCACGTCAGAAAACCTGGAATGAGAAATAAGTGCATTGTGGAATCCATGAAAGCACAGTGGCCACAATTTTTCCTTTTTGTTGTTGTTCCTCAGTATCATGGGTACAAACCTTTCCTGAAGTTCATTTTGAAGATGGCGTTCTGTTGGTCACTGAACATAGTCCTTTGGACTGCCCTCTACTCCTAGAATCTTAGGGGGTGCAAGACTCCTTTAAAGCTTCTCACACCCCACTCCTGTCTTCAAGGATTATGACACCTGGACCCACCTCAAATGGAATTTCCTCTTGTTCTTGTTACTTTAATACCTCTGTGGCTTTGGGTTTGGGAGGGTCTCTAAATCAGGTTATGGTTTAGCCTTCTTTTTAAGAGGCAGGTGGTTCATCCTGGGTCGTAGTTTACCTTGGTGTGATTTTACATGTGCATTAAGGATGACAGCCAGCACGTGTGAGAGGACACTGATTCAGATCTCAGAAACGTTACTCTGGGTCAGGTAATGTTCTGTCTTAGTGAGGGGTCAGGTAATGTGCTGTCTTAATGAGAAATGTGCCAGGTAGCTTATTATTCACTAGTGAAACTCAACTCAGAGTAAGAAAGCATCCCCTGCCCACCCCACCCCAAAAAAGCCAGAAAAAAAAAATGATTAATTTCAGTGGTAGATGCTTATTTGGTACGAAAATGTATATTTTGACTAGTTGCATTTCCTAATATAACTTACATGGACACGTTAATCAGGCACCATAAGTACATGGAACCTTGAATAGGGCATGAGATTTTGTAGGTTTTCCCAGCGTGATGCCCCGATAAATCCCAGAGTGATTTGAATAGTTAATAAAGAAATATTTGCAAAGTCCCCTTGGGGGATGGCAAGAAAGGGGGGAAATTCAACTTCCCCATTTGAAGAATTCCTGATATTCTCACAAGCAGTAGGGATAACCATATCAATAGGCTGAGCTCTCAGTCGTGGGGTTTGTTCATATGAAACTTATCCCTGCAAAAAAACCAAAACAGAACGTTCAGTGGTAGAATGCTCACCTGCCTACAGGAGACCCAGGTTCGAGTCGCAGCCCATTCCCCCCTGCCCTGCCAAAAAAAATTCACTACCCACTACCGAAGGAGCACTTTTCCATGTTCATTTTAAACCAGAAAATACTTTCAAGGCAAGTGACTTTTAAAGAAACTGACACCCATGGTGCTGCCCTGAGAATCAGGGGGCCAAGCTGTTATGCTAGGCCAGGATCTGGAAAACAGACTGCCTGTTCTACAGCCCTGCTCCCTATTGGGTAATTCAGAGAGGGATCCTCCACGTTATGACAATACCTTACATGAGCAACACTAAAGCACTTTGATTTCCATGTCTCTTTTGCTCCTCCCAATGATCCTTGCTTGACAGAGAGTTATTGTGATCTGGAGAAGTGGTTCCAAGGTCACAGATTTAGCAGTAGAAGTAGAGGAGGGTGGAGTGGGGAAGATATACTTTCTATCAGTAACATTATCTTTTTGTGTACAAGGACCCCCCTAGGCTTCTTGAACAGGCAGCTTTTTAATTCCCAAGTTTAAAAATATGTTCAACTAAGATCATGTAACAGCCTCATTCAGAGGACTGTTTGACGAAGGAGAAAGAATACTTGCCCTATACCTGGTGTATTTGTTTCCGTGCAAGTTTGTTAGTGATTAAAGCGGCATCTTAGCTGTGCGGGGTTAATAGAAACAGCTCTGGCTCCTATCCCAAATTGTCGGCTACTAACCTTGGGCAAGCTGACAAGTCTCTTAGCATTTCTGACTTCATTTCTCCATCTGCAAAATAGTACTTACACTGATGGTGCTTTGTTGAGCTGGCAGAGCTGTTTGAAATCCTTAGCAGATTGAGCCCCTTGCTTGCTGTTGCCCTTTCTTATTTGTCTTTGGATGCTCTGGAATGAGATAATCAAAGGAGGGATCTGCCTCAAAATACAAGTTTTTTTTGTATTTTGTATTTTTTAAGTTTAACTGTGTAAGCTTAAAAAAAAAAAAACCTGTTCCTGAAGAAGAATGCTGGACAACAAAACAGCAATGAATCTTTAAACAATAAATAAGAATACTTATTGGTCCAGAATGATTTGGGGAAAATCCTGCCAGGAGATGGGGAGGGATTTTGTCTGCATGACAGGTTGGAGGATACTGGGAGTTTCTTTTCTGGCTTGTAGAAGCTGCCAGACCTCTGCTTTGCCATGCTTTGAATGAGGATATTTACTTCCTCATGGGAATAACTCTTGGATTGCATTAGCAGTTTCTTTTTCCTCCCTCCCTTCTCCTTCCCTCTTGGAGGAGACGTTGTGTTGTGGTTCGTACTCTGCATAGGGGGTACTACTCTGTGTTGCCCAGATAGTGGCACCCGAGTCTTCTGAATACCAGTCTTCTTTAAGGACAGTGTTGTAGAGAAGGAAGTATCATCGGGGCTAGTCTCTTGTGGAGCTTGTCGCCCTTGCTCCTGGGCTTTTTCTCTACATGTTTCCTTTCCCTTCTGTGGCATGCCAACAGAATCTCTCTTACCTACTCCTTTGTGACTGTGCTGATATTTTTATTTGTTTTGTCCTATTTCTAATGGAGCCCATTCCTCTTGAAAGGCCTTTAAAAATGCATGTCCTATGCTAGGCACCTAAAAATTGACATTGTTTAGGTGGAAACAATAATTATACCTAGAGCTGTGATACTAAGTACAGCATTCTGTTGCTCCTCAAACCTCAAGTAATGGTACTTTCCAGCTTTTCACTTCCGACCATCAGAAGTGTAGGTCGATTTTGTTGAAAATGAGCACTTGGTGCCTAGGAATTTCCCTGTTGCTGGGAGCCTCAGAGAAGGATATAAGAAAAACCACCAACCCCCCAAAGCAGAGCATCTCTGGAGCTGGAGGATGAATTGCAGCTCCAGGATGAATAATTTTATTCATTTAACGAGAAGTCACTGGGTTCCAGCGTGTGCCAGCCACTCTTCTGGGCCCTGAGTTTGTAGCAGTGAGCAGGCAGGAATGGTATTTACCTTCACGGAACACACATTCCTATGGGACCTATAAATTGATGCCAAATGAAAGGCTCACCTCTGTGTCTTTGAAATCCGTAGCTCTCCCTTGCCTCCACAACCAAAGGGAGATTTTGAAGTTAAGCGAAGATAGCAAATGAGTATGACTCTTGGATTGCATTAGCAATTTCTTTTTCCTCTTTCTTTCCCTCTTCTTGTAGGGAAAGGTTGTGATTCGTACTCTGCCCAGGAGGGTACTAGTCTGTGTTGCCCAGGAAGTGCAGTGAAGTCTTCTGCATACTAGTCTTATTTAAGGGACAGTATTGTAGAGAAGGAAATATCATTGGGATTAGTCTCCTGTCCAAAACAAGACTCAGAATAACATTGCTTTGCATTTATGAAACAAGGCATTATATATAGACTAGAGGCGAAATGAATCAGGGCCTGTGTCCACAGGGTGGATTTATGCTAGGAATTAACATCAGGGTCAAAGTTGCTTTGAGGGAAATTACTGCCTCCATTACTCTTCCCTGATCTGAACCAGTTATTTGGTGGTGGCATGAGGCATTGTTCCCCAGTGGGCAGTGTAGGCACTAAGCCCAGACTGATGATTCCAGGGGCCTGGAAACAGTGTGGGCTGATCCTCCCACGACCAGCACCATCATTCTCCTAAAGTGTGTTTGCATGCCATGTCCTGGTTCCTGAAATAGAGGCAAGAGTGCTGCAGTGTCTGTGTGGAGCCATAGGTTGGGGTGGGGGGGTCTGTCTTTCTGTTGGCTACCTCAATTTTATTTAACAACTATTTATTGCACACCTATTATTTAGCCTGTTCTGCATTAGGCTGCTGGAAACTTTTGCTCTGGTGGGAGTAGGGGCAGAACAGATTTTTCTTGGGAGGCTTAAGAGACATATATACAGTAAGTGAATGTATTTGGTTTATTTGTACTTTCAGGATCATAGAAATGCTTCCTGCTGTCCATTTGATGTTTCAGTCTTTTGGGTCTGAGTCTGGAAGTCAATTACAGATCCACCAAAGAGCTAGTGAAAGTCATTAAATCAGGCCTTTTCTTGTGAAATGGAAGTGCTCCCTGGAGACATGAATGTATTAGTCTTGTGTTTGAGGGCAGTACAGAGCAATTCTCACAATCTGAATCTAAGTAGTTCTTGAATTCCTGTAGTGAAATTAGAGGCCATGTTATCAGGATCTCCAGGTTTCTGAGTTTTGTGTAGTGAGTAGGATGTTGAGGGATATCAGCCTATCTCAAAAAAGAATCTAGATCTGTTTGGCATCTGAGTTTGGAAATCAAAAGTTGGAGTGGTGAGTGTTCTGTTAGCGTGAATAACCATATGTCCACAGTGTTAGGAGCGGTAGGAACTCATGCTCAGTTTGACACAAAGCTTCCTGGAGGAGGTATGTGTGGAGCTGGGTTGGATTTGGCTGGACAGAATGGGCAGAGTTGTGGGGGTGGCTTGTGAGGAGGGCTGGGAGAGGAAGCCTGGATTTGGAAAGGCTCAGTTTCTGCTTGTGCATAGACAGCCCTGCAGATTTTAGGGAGGTGCCTTGAATGGTGGGGTTTGTTATTGTCATTGAGTCAGGAAAGTTCTGGGAAGCCCCCAGACACACTTCTGCAGTTCTTGAAGAAGCAGTGCAATCGTAGAGAGGCAGGATGTCGCAGTTCTCAGAAGAGGGAGTGTGGGTGGTGCTGGGTTAATTTTGAAACTGCTGTGGAGTGTTGAGGAGCTTCTTTTCTCCCAGGGAGTGAGAGCAAGGGCCTGCCAGGATCCGATAAGGCCTGGCTGAGGAGCTGAGGTAACTGCAGCCTGGCTAGAATGGCTACTTTTCAGAGCTGTGGTTTTTTTGGTAGTCAGTTTTTAGTTATTGCTCAGAATGTCGCACTCTTCTTGCCACCTACAGTACAGATTGCCTTCAAAACCTAAATTGAATTAAAATGAATAGTTTTCACCTGGCATATCTGTCTGTGTTTCGATTCAGCATGCATTGTGATTATGAGTAAAATGTGGATCTGGTATCAGACTGTTCTTGATGGAGCAAGAGTGATTTATGATCGGAGAAATATTAATATTTAAACTGAAATTGCCACGTTTTCTCTCTGTTCATTAAGAGCATGGGTTCTGGAAGCAGAGTACTGGGGTTCAAATTTCAGCCTAGTCACTCTTAACTGTGTGACCTTGGGCAAGTTATTTAACCTCTCTGGGCCTCATTTCTTCATGTATAAAATGGGGCTAATAATAGTACCCATTTCCTAGAGTTTTTTGTGAGATTTAAATGAGATTGCACAGGCAAAGCACTTAGTTTAGTGTCTGACTCATTGTAACCACTCAATCAATGTTCATAAAGAAGGAAAGCAGAAACAGCCCGGGTGACCTTTAAAGCCGCTTCAGAGTCTGGGCTCTTGTGTGTAGTGAGTTTTGTACAGCAGAGTGAGGCAGCAGAGTATGGTGGAAAGCCCCATGGACTAGAAGCTAGGTCCACTTCTGGTTCTGACCCCAATTAGTTGCTGGTCCATAAACAAGTCGTTAAATGAGACATGACTAGGTTTTGATGATGAGAAGGACAAAGAAGATAGCTGATGGATGCTGAGTGCCAGGTTCTGTGTCACGTGCCTTGCATCGCTTACTGCGGAAGACTCATAACCACCTGTGCGCAGGTGGTTATCCTCATATTACAGATGGGTAAATGGAAGTTCAGATGTTTAGTTACTCATTCGAGGTGGTGAAGGTAAAGCTGCCTTCATCTGATAGGCTTTAATTCTGTGTCTAATGTTGATAGTTCTATAATAGTTCTTTTTTTAAAATTTTTAATTGATATATATTCACACACCATGTAGTCAGCCAAGTGTACAATCAGTGGTTCATACTAACATCATACAGCTGTGCATTTATCATCACAATTGACTTTTTTCTTTTTTTGTGAAAAATAACATATATACAAAAAAGCAAGAAATTTCAAAGCACATTGCAACAATTAGTTGTAGAACAGATTTCAGAGTCTGGTATGGGTTACAATTCCACAATTTTAGGGTTTTACTTCTAGTTGCTCTAAAATACTGGAGACTAAAAGAAATATTGATATAATGATTCAGCAATCGTACTCATTTGTTAAACCCTACGTTCTCTGTACAACTCCACCATCACCTTTGACCTTTCTTCCACTCTTTAGGGGTATTTGGGCTATGACCATTCTAATTTTTTCATGTTGGAAGGGGCTATTGGTAACATGGGATGGGGGATGGAACTAACTGATGTTCTGAAGAGGCTGGCCCCTCTGGATTTTAGGACTTATCTGGTCCAGAAACCCATCTGGAGGTTGTAGGTTTTTGGAAAGTTACCCTAGTGCATGGATCCTTTGTAGGATCTTATATATTGCCCTAAGTGTTCTTTAGGATTGGCTGGAATGGTTTTGGTTGGGGTTTGGCAAGTTATGACAGGTAGCAATGTCTAACTGCAGCTTGCTTAAGAGCAACCTCGAGAGTAGCCTCTCGGCCCTATTTGAACACTCTCAGCCACTGATACCTTATTTGTTATACTTCTTTTCCCCCTTTTGGACAGGATGGCATTGTTGATCCCATGATGCCAGGGCCAGGCTCATCGTTGGGTAGCTGCCTTCTTTTCCATTTAATTTTCTGATCATAGTTACATTTGACCAGTGCTTTATGGATTGTCTTAAGGAAAATATTGGAGAGTAAGATTGGGATTTGAGACTAAATTATAGTTAACAAACATTTATGGAATGGCTTGGTATTTCTTTGGCAATAAATAATAGGTTTTTCCCTCGCCCTTATTAAATAAAATCTTATCTGAGTGCTTTGAACTTGTGCAAGGCTAAGTTATGTGTAAACACTACAGTGGTAGAGGCTGGGAACTTTTCTGAGTAGAGTTCTTGAATGAGGGCTTCTGTAGCCAAACATTTGGATGGAAGTATGGGTGTGTTTTACAGCTGGAACTACCAGCTAGCTGTAGGTTTTCCTTAAACATGGTCCTAAATGATGCACAGGTGTTGCTGGAAACTGGAGCCTTCCACATTTGTTAATGCTAGGGAGCCGTAGGATTGAGCTTCTGAAAAAATGTAGTTTGGGGTTGTTAATTTGTTGTTCTATTTCTGTGCTCTTCCCAACCCTGCTCTCAATTGTAACATAGTGTTGGGAGTTTTTCCACCTTACAGTGTTGTTTAGGAGACCAGCCTAAATATAGACTTGGTCAGTGACCTAGCAAAGGCAGCATTGGCTGTACTCTGCTGGTCTTGAGCTGCTCAGGTGTCCTTGTTTTTACATTTGGGGGAAAGGTGATGTGGTGACAGACAACTTGGGCAGTTGCTTAGACAACCTGCTTTCTTTCAGGGAGCTATAGTAGAGGTCTTAGAAGGCACTGCATGTCAACAACCGTGCAGTTTTCCCTCTGTGCAGAACTAGGGAAGTGGCCACAGGCTGGGTGTATAGCAGAGGATTGTTTTTCCCTCTACCTGTGGAAGGGATAGAATGATGAAGTTGTTCTCTGTGCTGTTTTATGACTTACAGCAAGGACTGTTGTGGGCCATTCCTGCTCTCCAGTCCCAGAGTTAGAGAATGAATCAGCAAAATTGTTCCCTAGACTGTCTGATCATTTGTGTATCTTTTAACCATTGAGATTTCTATTTAGTGACTAATGATCTTGTGCTACAAGTGCCATCTCTCCTGTAGAAGTACCCAGTAGTCTCTTGTAAAGATGACTGGTTCTGAGTAAGGACTCTGACTTAGAATTAAATCCTTTTTTTTTTTTTCCTTTTTTCTGCAGGATTTGCCATTTCTGCATCCCCATGGCTCTCTGTGCTGGGCTCTGGGGCCCCTTCACCCATGTAAGGAGAACACTCAGCCAGCGCTGTTTCAGGTGACTTCCCATTAAGTTCTTATAACCGTGTCTTGAGTGAACTTCCTGAGGGCATTGTGCTTTCCCCCCCTTTTTTCAGAGTTTATCTAGAAACTCTTTGAAAATAGCAGGTCAGGGGTGGGCTAAATTATTGAGTAGTAGGTGAGGGTTTTGGGTCAGAAGCCCTTCTAGTGTGGCTAGAAGGGAAATAGAAAATCAGGGAGGTGGGCATGGGGTCAGGAAGCATGGGAATCAAGCAGAACTAAGGTTTGTTCAGGTCACAGTAAAGGGGAGGGCAGGTAAAGAGATGACTTTGCTGGAATAGGGAATGGGTTATGGCAGAAACTTCTGAGTTTCCATCTTTTCATGACTCTGGTAGTGAATCTAATACCTCTTGACCCTCTCTTTCCCCCAATGTGTTAAAAGTAAAAAAAAAAAAAAAAAAAAAAAACTCTTTTAAAAACAAAACCTTTTTTTTTTTAATTATAAAAATAATGCAATGCTTATTACCAAAAACTGAAGCATGATAGCATTGTGGCAACCTCCCCTCTGTTAGAGGCTAAGCTGGGACAGCGAGCACAGGCGGTGCTCCTGTTGGCAAACACACTTCCTGGCCCCCTTCATGCTCTCAGGCCAGGAGCTCCTGTTGAGTGCTATGCCTGGGGTGAGTCAGATGAGTTGAATAAGAGTTGCTTCCTGCCCTGGGAGAATTCTCACAGTTGGCCAAGGGAGCAAACTTGAAAACAAATCTCTACAAGAAAATGTGATGACTGTAATAATCTAGGCTTATATGGCACTTTGGAAGGCCTAAGGCATGCCTGGTATAGGCATATAGTTTGAGAGAAGAAGAGCCCTGGAAACCGCTGCGTTTAAGGTACTAGCACTAGGGAAATAGAAATTCCACTGCAGTTGGGTTGCTTCATAGCTTATCTGCCTTTTAATAGGTACTCTTTATAAAATATTTCTTTCTAGTGGGGAAAAATGTTCAAACCAAAGATTATCTTGACTTGTTTCCAGTTTCTGCCATGTTGTGTAAAGAGATTCCCTTAGCAAACATACTCCTATCTTCTGATTCCAACAACATACAGATGAGAACATTTGGGAATACGTGTGTTGTTCTGGCAGAGCAGGTTTTGCAGGATAGGCATCCGGTGGGTCTTGGCACAGAGTTCTTTAAGTCTTCAGAATCCTTTTGGTAATTTAAGGCTTCAAGTTAAGGCAGTCCTGAAGTTCACTGTGACAGAAAAATTGGATTGCCAAGGAGAGTGTTTTTGGTAGAGGTGAGTATTCACAAGCCTCTGGCTGTCCAGGCTCCGATGAGCTGCCCTGGGTTGTGTACTGTTCAGTGTGTGTGGCTGATGCTCACTCACTCCCCAGCCTGGGGACGTCTCAGGAGGGACAGCGGTCTCAGCCCGTTTTTCCTCTCCTGCAGCACCTCCGGGAGTCTCGGGGCAATTCAGAAGATGACCCGGGTGCGCGTGGTGGACAACAGTGCCCTGGGGAATACCCCGTACCATCGCCCTCCTCGCTGCATCCATGTCTATAACAAGAAGGGGGTGGGCAAGGTGGGTGACCGGATCCTGCTGGCCATCAAGGGGCAGAAGAAGAAGGCTCTCATCGTGGGGCATCGCATGCCTGGTGCACGGATGACCCCCAGGTTCGACTCCAACAACGTGGTCCTCATCGAGGACAATGGGAACCCGGTGGGGACCCGAATTAAGATACCCATTCCTACCAGCCTCCGCCAGCGGGAAGGCGAGTACTCCAAGGTGCTGGCCATTGCTCAGAACTTTGTGTGAGGAGAGCCCGCGCTTCTGGCTGCCATGGGGCTTGTGGGTGGAGCAGGCCCAAGCACCGCATCTCTGCTGAGAGGGACGTGGGGCTGGGAGGCTGCCCCTTCACACAGGGGAACAGTCCTGTGCGAAAATAAACATTCACGTCTGTCTTCCTCCTGAGCTTTCTTGGGTGTGGTCGTGAGTTAAGTGACATCTAAGGTGGCAGTATGCACAGAGTTATCCCGGTGCCCAGGCCTGGGCCTTTCCTTTTCTGGTTTGGGCTCTATAATGTGAGTCCATCCAGGATCTGGGAAACTGTGTACAAACCAAATGCCTATTTATAAACATAGGCTGGAGCCTGTCACTTTCTAACCAGGCAAAAATTTTTTTACCATCTAGTGTCAGAAGTTTGGGGGCATTAAATGGTTGTGAATATTCCTGGGTTAGCATAGTATAAGAGCAGGGGACTTGTTTAATCTGGGAAACATTTCCTTTGGTCTGCAGTAAACCCAGGCAGTAATCCTTTCTCTATTCTGGGGTACCCTCTGCTAGGGGCCAGAATGCTTCTCTGTGCCTCATGCAGAGCTTTCTCCCTTGGTTGCTGGAGAAGTGGACAGGTCCTTTTATTTTGCAGATGTTTTGGGTCTATGCAGGTGGTTCACTGACAGTTTATCTTCCATATATCTGTTGGTTTCCTTGTGGAGGTTTGGCGTCTTCCTTAGTTTCTTTAATGGAATCTCATCAACTCATTTATAAATTCATTCATTTACTTATTCAGAATATCAAGCATTTACTCACTAAATCTCAATGGCCTCTGAAAAGCGGAATAATGTAGTCAGGTCTGTAGTCAGGCTGCCTGGGTTTGAATCCTGACCCCACTGCTTAGCACTTAATGACTTTGGCCAAGTTCTTTAACTTCTTTTTGCTTCAGTTTCCTCACCTATAAAATGGGGATATAATAATAACCCTATCTACTTCATAAGGTTGATGTGTGGTTTAAACTGATTAGTACCTGTACATGCTTAGAACAGTTCCTAGCAATATAATAAGTGCTCAGTAGATATTAACCATTTTCTGATACCTACTATGTTATTGTTACTATGCATTTGCCAGCAGTGAGAAAACAAAGGTAAGTAAAAGCAGATGTGCCCTCATGGAGTTTACACAAACAGATGCAAAACCCCAAGTGTAACAAGTGCCTATGGCAAAGGGGTTAGACTTTTTCATGTGGATTGGAGGCAGAACAAAAAAGTGTTGTTATAGAAGTCAGAATAGTGGTTATCTAGGGAGGTGAGGGGGTGGTGAGTGTAGCCTGGAAAGGGGCAAGAGGGAGCCTGATGGGGTGTTGGAAATGTTCTAAATCTAGATTTGGATAAGGGTTAC